>JAHLSL010000111.1:1008101-1040136 GCA_025920805.1 Petroica traversi | reverse complement strand
ATATGCTATATGCTATATGCTATATGCTATATGCTATATGCTATATGATATATGATATATAGTATATGATATATAGTATATAATATATAGTATATAATATATAGTATATAATATATAATATATATAATATATATAATGTTTTTTATGGCAATGCAAATTAACAAATATTATTTTTACTACAGCAGCTTCTGTTTCAGTCCCTAGTGTTTATACAAATCATAGGAGGAATGAATTTAACATGGTTTCAGTTTTATCATTTTAGTCTTCAAACTTCAAGACCTCCTGTGTCATTAAGCCTGTTCACTATGTTTCAATCTATTTCAGCCAAATTTTGTTGGAGCCACCAAATCTGACACAACCAGGGAGAAAGACAACTGCAAAATGTGTTGTGTCTCGTTGGGATGAGAGCCAGATTATTAACAGGATATTTTGTGAAACTAAGTGAAAAATTCAATATCACCTATGCTTTCCATCCCCTCTCTCCCTTCTGATGCCTAGAGTCTTTGAACATTTTTTTTTTTTTTAATGAACGTGTTACAATCAAATAGAGGCACTAAACAGAGAAACATATTCACATAGAGATTCCCCTGCTGCCCATTTCTCCATTTAAAAAAAATATACTTGAATGACAAGCTGCTGATAAAAATAAATACTTTGGGGCAAGGGAAGAAATATGACTTGAGGGTGCCAGCATTGGAATGAGTATCACACAGGCCTTCTATCAAAAACATTAAATGTGGAATGGCATCTAAAACTGCACAGCTCAACAAATGGCCATTATACAGCCCACATCTCTAATTAGGACACCCTGCATGAAGTCATGTAGCTGTGTACATGTATGAGGCCAAAATATTCTTAATATCTGAAATTTACTGCACCTAAGCATCGACTTCCAGGCAGCGATGGGTTACTTTCCTAAAGGATGTCTTCCTAAATAAATATTCTTCTTATCTTTGTTGGATTGTTTTCACAGAGTATACCTAATGGTCTATTATTAAGCCATATGTTTTGATTCTTTTGGTTTTGAATTAGTTTAAAGTAGGAAATGAGAGTTTAAAAAGATTTTCATTCTGTGGGAGTATTCTCTACCTGGTAAGTGTGTGTGTGACAGTATGAGAGCATGCAGGACACCACAATTCAAAAATAAAGCAAGGTGACAGAATCTTCTGTTCATGATTTAGCTTTCCTTTCATTGAACAGTACCTGATTTCCTTTGTATAAATTGCCAGAAATTAGTTTACTTCCTTCAAACAATGAATTCCTAGTAATGTGCAATATTTTCTGTTCTGCTTTTTGTTCATATAATTTCCTCCATTTTTCACACCTCCCTGTCCCCAAACCCTGAACTTTCTTCACAGTTTGTGTTTGTTTTGAAAATGCTTCCCCTTTGATCTTCAGATGAAATGGCTTTTATAAAGTGCAATACCTTTTTACTCCTCCAATCTTTTTCTATGATTATACTGTTTTAATTTTTAATGAAGATTTATTAATAGTTTTAGGGGGTCTTAGAAATTTCATTTTTCTTTTACAGAATTTGAAGATACTTTTGTGGGATTTGCATTATTAATACTGTTATTATCATTGCCATTATTATTAACAGTACCTGTTTACTTTTACGAGTGTGCATTTTTTCATTTAAATCATTTTATAAAACATTAAAACCACATTGCAATGCATGATTGGCAAGAAAGCCAATCTAGCTTCACTTATAGCCAGCATATCATTAGGCATAATGTTTTTAAAGTTACATATGGAAGGAAATATCACCAACATTCAGATCTTCTTTAAACAAAACCCTAATATTCCAGATGTGGAACTAAAGCTGAAATTTCAGAGCATTGTGGCTGTAAATTGTGGGAACCAAAGGAAAGCCTGTGGAGTGATAAAAAATGCTTCCAGTGGAAGCACAGTAGAAATGAAGACAGAAACATATACAGAAATCTTGCTGATCAGTTTTTTTCTTTCTTCTCACTTGCTACCTTCTCTTGAAGTCTGGTATCGCAAAAATACACCAAGTATATCTTTGTGCTTTATATTTGGTCCCAAATGCACAGTCCAAGCATCTGGCTTTAAAATTACAGTGATGTTTAGAGCACAGATTTTCTACTCTCTATTTTACATCCTGTGTTTTGTAACAGAGGGCTTGGCTGCCCATAAACAATCCAGTTTAACTGCAGAAGCTGTACTTATTCATACCAATGCCTAATGCTTCCCTCCCACAGCCACTCGTAATTCCCTTATCTGTGTCAATAGTATCCTGTGGCAGGAAGCTAACAAGTTCATTATACACTATGCTTGATCCTGGCAAACAAAAATTAGTTTAAATTTTTAAATTAAGAGGAAAGGGTAAGTAAAAAAAAATAAATAAATAAAAAAAAAAACAAAAAACCAAACCCAACCTAAAACAAATGCAAACCTAACCCACAACAATCTAATGCTTTGTTCATTTACTAGTAGCCAATTTTCCAGGAGTTTCTTTGGTCCATTTCATGGTCCTTTCTGATTCCATGCAATAAAATCTTGTTGATACTTACAAAGAGTTTTGGTGTTCACTCAGGAAATTCACTGTGCAAAAGTCAAGTATGACCTAAATATTATTAATAATTTGTTGTGATGTTAGGCAACATATGTTTGGCAAAGAGCAGGAGCAATAAGCTTTGAAGAGTCTATGTGTTTTGAGAGAGGATTTTCACAGGTGCTGAAGTTGCGTGGGTCTCAGATGTTCTTAAGGATCTAAGACAACAGAATATCTCTCCAAACCATTAAATTTTGAAAAGCAAGTGAACAGATGTTCAGTCTTTTAATTTAATATTTCAGGCAGCTGTGTAACTTTACCCCGTTGAGGCCTTTAAAATTTTTTCCACCTTTTTTCCCCTCTAACATTTAAAAACTAAGCTGGGTTTAAGGTCAGGCCTGATGACAGGTTGAGAAGGCTCTGGCAGCTGTTTAAATGTTTGTGACATCTGCCTCAGAAGTCAGAATTCACGTTTGCTGGAGCTGCTACAGCACGGTGTCCCTGTCATTTCCCCAGGCAACTTCTCCTGGTGAACAAATGAAGACACAGGTAAAATTTTGTGGGATTTCTTTTTGTTTGTTTGTTTGTTATGGGTTTGGGGTTTTTTTGTTGCTGTTGTTGTAGGTTTGGGGTTTTTTTTGTTTGTTTGTTTGTGTTGTTGTTGGTTTGTTTGTTTAGGGTTTTTGTCTGTTTTGTTCTTTGCTTGCTTTTGGTTTAGTTTATTTTTTTTTTGGTTTTTTTTCATGTCTTCTTAAGTGCTTCTTAAATGTCACAATTCCACCACAAGGTGATGAGAACTAAGATTGGAAAGTAAACTAATTGCAAGATCCTATGGGGCCGGGAGGAGACACAGCAGTGTAAAGAAGTTTCTGGGGCTCACACAGTGCCTTTGCTGAGACAGTAACATCTGCTCCTTTGTTTTTTCATGGTGAAGATCTTTACCAATACAGAATTCTAGATAAAACTAGGAAGAAGTTTATTTTTTTTAAAAAGACCCTTATACAACAAATATAATTTACAAGAAAAGCCAAGACGTTTTACCAGGGTCTCCAGTGCTAGGTGAAGGGGCAATGGTTTTAAACTGAAAGAGGGTGGGTTTAGACTGGACATAAGGAAGAAATGTATTTTTATGAGAAAGGTGAAACAAACAGATTGCCCAGAAAAGTTGTAATTGTCCTGTCACGGAGAGTGTTCATGGTCGCTTGGATGTGGGATGGAAAGGAACATGGAATGGGCGAGAATATAAAGTTTAAATCATCTTAGAAACTTAAAAAAGATAAAACTTTCTATCCCTTATAAAGTATAAGACATGCTTTGCTTCTTTTGAGAGTCTTATCATTGCATTGGTGGCTAGATGTGGCAAATTTTGCACAGGAGTCTGTAACAATATAATATAGTCTTTCTTTTAAAAGTCTATAAGAAAACTACCTCCAAAACAGCATATCTGAGAAAACTAGGAAAGAAATTCTGGTTTCTGGCTGATAAATCCTTAATGCTCACTTGTTTCTGTGTTAAACACCTAAATAACTCTCAATAAGGCATATTCCATGCAAAAATCTCATGAAGGACTTGTAAGAAGAAAATCTGGAGACACCTGACCCTTATTTAAAACTGTGTGGCTAAATGCAAACCACACAGTGCAGAGGAAGGATTGAAATCATCACATACACAATTTGCTTAAATTGTGATCTTTCAGTATGAAACTCCTTTCTTGTCTTCAGCATTGAAAAGTGTATCACAGGAATCAATGTTGTTATTACTACATCATCAGTTATTTTCTGGATGGCTGTAAGGTGTCCAAGTAATCTTTTTTCTTGTTGTTGTAACACTTTGCTAGCTTACTCCAAAAGGTAGGCCATGAGACTTGTTCCTGCCCCAGGGTGAGCCAAAAGTTCAAAGCTAATATTTCTTAATCTAACCAGACCTGTCAGCAACCATCCTTCCTACTGGGAAAACTTTTAGAAGACCTGTTGGTTTTGGCCATTTTACTCTCACAGTTTATCCTTTCTGCAGTTGCTGCAATTTGGGTACATCCAAATCCCACTATTTCTCTTTCTGGCTGTTGTCACGGTGTTAGCCCTCAGAGTTACTACATTTGTTTTGCCTACATTCCCTTGTTTCCTTTGCTGCTTTCTGTCACCATAACTGGGAATTTTACAACTGTGCACGACAGGGGTGACTAATGAATGTAGATAATATATGCGAGCTTCTTAAGGGGTTCTGCTAACTCCTTGAAGACTCCAGGATGATCGTGATCAGCATTCAGCAATGCTCCACACATTGTGATATCTGCTTTGCATTAAATCTTTGGTTGTATTTGAGTTACACAGGCCATGGGACGGCCATGGCAAATAGTCTAAGACCAGCCTTTCTGCAGCTGCTGCCATCTTAAGGTGATTTCTCAGCATTTCCCATAACAGCACCACAGCACACGTAGATCATTCCACTTGCTTATCTGGACTGGGATATTGTGTCTGTTTTGAAAGATGAACCTCACTTCCTGTGCTGAGCTCAAACCCTCCAAGCAGATTCTTCATGTAGATCTTGTCCTCATTTCCTATATTGCACCCACAAGAAGGGTTTGTTCACGTACGAGTTCAGCTAGGGAATTGTGGTTTGGTTAAGCTTTTCTTCTTCTTCCCGGGGTAAGTTTGTTGTTTTGAAAGGCAAGAACAACACCTATATTTGCTGTACATGTGACAGAAAATTTGCACAGGCTGGTGGAAGCATCACTACCCCAGCGTGAGGTGTGGATGGGTTTCTGCTCTGGCTCAAATCCATGTCCTTTTGGAATGGTTGTTTTTCTGGGGATGGATGGCTGATTTCTCAATGCAGGGCTGGATCAAACCCTGCTTGTGTGA
This sequence comes from Petroica traversi, assembly GCA_025920805.1. Classification (NCBI taxonomy): domain Eukaryota; kingdom Metazoa; phylum Chordata; class Aves; order Passeriformes; family Petroicidae; genus Petroica; species Petroica traversi. Next base: position 1,034,760 of record JAHLSL010000111.1, on the reverse strand, counting down.
TGCTGCAGCTCTGCAGATTATCTCTTTCTGAACTCCCAAATCGCATTCCCTCAGACACCTTTACATATATGATTTATCTGTGACACTGAGTTTTATCTCTAAGCCTGTCACTCAGTATTTCCTGACTCCCAGTTTTATGCCTTTTGCCTCAATTTTTTTTTGCATATTTTTTTCATCTCCTGTTCTTTTTGGTACTGATGAGATCAGAACTGGTAGCCTTCAGCATTTTCATCTTGTTTCTTGGTTTGTGTTTTACTTTTTTTATGGATGACCATATTTAAAGCATTCCTAAAGCCTTCTCTGGACTGGGAGTATTTTCATTTATTTCATTGATAATGTGATCTAAATCCCAGAATCTCCTGAGCTACTGAGTTCAGAAAAAAATATCTATTTTCAATTTCTGTCCTGTTTACACACCTTGGGATTTTGTGCTTCTCCTTTCAGTTCCTCACCTGTTCAATGAGGGTGTGTGGAAAGGGAGGCAACTTGCTGCTCCTGCCACCCTGTATTTTTCCCTGGCCTGATTTCTATGTTACTTGCTCATTTTTTGCTTGCACTAATACAATTACTGTCCCAGTAAAAGCAAAACAGAGCTGTTCTCTGACCTGCCTATGGTCACTCCCTCAGTAGTGACTTGTTTCCCTGGAACATAGACTTCAATATCATGAATATAAAATCTGAACTAAAACTTCATTTTAGGGTAGAAAAAAAGCTGCCATGCTGCTATCAGGCAGGAGGCACAGAGCATGCTTGCTGGGGATTACACCTAAGTACATCTTGAGAGACCATATCAATGTATAGAGCTAATCCTGCTTGCCTACAACCACACCTGAAAGGATAACAGTGTCTCTAATGCTTAGAGCAGACATAAGCACCTCTTGGAAATTAACCTGCTTTAGATTAGGGATGATTTGGTAGAGCAAATCTACATCAACTGGTGTTACACGGTGCTGAAGTTTCCTCAGTCTGTAATTAACAGGAGAGTCACAAGCAGGAAAAATCAGTAAATAAATGTGAGAACGAGTCTGTAAAATAAACCTGTAAAATCATGCTGGATTTCTAGCTGTTGTTTTTCTCCATGTCTTCCAGTACTGCAGCACATCATATAAGGAAAATTGATGTTGAGGCAGGAAACCACACAGGTGGGTACACACAAACACACACTTGGCTTTCTCTGATAGTATCACTTCCGAGGCATAAACCAAATGAAGTAAAAGAAAACACGGAGCAAAGCATAAGGAGGGGGAAAAAAAACCCTTAAGACAACAGGATTATTATCATAGTTATCCACTTGTTATCAATTCTCAAGATAAATCAATATATTTGTAACAGTGCCACCTGGTGATACCTACTGTAATATTGCATTATGTTATGCTTTTGGTATAGTTCAAAAATCAATGTATAAATTTTCCTGGTTCTTGCTTGTCAGTTTGTATTCAGAAAACCCTTTAAAATTTTCAGTTAGATTTAGGTGACATTTTCCAGCTTTGCAATTAAATTTTGACCTAAGACTAATAATTCTACTGTATTTCATAAGAAAAATTATTTGAAGACATTCTAGCAATTATTTTCTAGGAGTGTCAGGTTTTTACAATATGTATTAGGGGCCATATGCACATTAAATAACATGCAGAGTCTCTTCTACCTTTTGTAGCCCTAAATAAAAACAAACTCAGCCAAAGACACTGAATTTATACCAACAGCATGTGTCCCAACTGTGCTCCTCTTGTTTCTTCAAGTCCTCAGTGCAGGGCTAAATTCCACAGTTAAGAACCACATCCAAGTTAGTACCGTTTTTCCAAGAAAGCAATACAATTTTCCGCAGTCATAATCATAGCTTGAAACATTCTGTGGAACAGTCTGAAAGCCATGACTGTAATCTCAAGAAAAATTAAGGGATAAGATTTAAATGAGTAATTCAGTAGCTGGTATTTGACCTTTTATTCAAATTAAATATATAAAAAGAGCACACTAAAATTGCTTCATTCCCTCTCTCTCCCTCCTAAAGAAAAAAAATTAAAAGTGTTTGAATTTATTTTTTTCTCATTTTTCTTTAATGTTATGTGACAATCTGGAAGAAGATTTCTCCGAGCGATATTGAAAGGCAGGTGTACTTAGGAAATATTTATGTCACCCTTGGTTACTACTGGGCAGTAAGTAGAATGATGTATTCACAAACATGACTGCTGAATCCAGCAGAGTGATCCATCCAGGTTGGTAGCAGAGCCCCTTTGCTTTTCCATGTACTTTGGGGAAGGTGTTTTTTTAATTTTTATGATAAATGTTCACTTAAGAACTGTTTATATGTGAATGTTTTAGCATGCCAACAGAAGTGTTTGTATGCCAACACTTACAGACAAACACTTAAGCTCTTTACTTCTTTTTTTTTTTTACTCTTTTCCTACTCTTTTCTCATTTAGAAGAATGAAACGAAAGTTAAGTCCATAAGGCAGCAATAAAACTGATTGGTCTTTCCATATTTGCTAGTCTAGAATCTAGAGCTAATATACTTGTTTAATATCATCCAGAGCTCAAAATTTAAGAGTCATTATTTTCCATGGGATTTGAAAAATTTACTGGCTGAAATAAGTTTTTTGTCTGAATGAGACAAGACGTACAAACTGCATTACGGTTGTCAAATAATAGAAGGGCATTGCTGAATGGTAGAACCATGAGCCCAGTTGAATAACTAGGAAAAATTGATACTTGAAGAATTAAGAAAATTAAAACATTTATAAAAAGCAGCCTGCTACCTGCAAAACGACAGATAAGTGTAACAAAAAATAATAAAGTCACCATGCTGAATGATGATATCCAGTAGCAATAGTTTGAGAATTTTTCTGTCACATTAGGATAGAGAGCTGTCTCAGTTCTATTCTTGGTGTTCCTAATTACCAATTTGAAAAAAAAATAAAAAAGAAACAAAAAAACCCAACCAAACAAAAAGCCAAAAAAAGAATCAGCAAACAGAAGTTAATTTTTGTAGAGCTGGAACATAAAACAAGTCAACAATAGCACTGGTTTACTACAAATAGATATGCAGAAATGTCAATTGGTGGTAACAGAGTCCCATGGTGATTAGCAGAACAGACTTTCAGCTCCCCTTTCAGACAGAATTTTTCTGTGTGGATATATTAGCTCACACTAGGGTTTGGTGAGCTGGAAATCCATGGACACCACCTAATTAATCCACAAAATTATTTACACAAGGAACATTTTTACAACTTTTAAGTATTTTTTGTAAAAGGTGGGCTGATGTTGCTGATAGTCAGATACAAGAGCCAGCCTCTGCAAGAGTTAGTTAAACTAAGCAAAAGTTTTTGGACTCAAAAATTAAAAAATTTGTCTAGAATTAGGAAATACCAGAGAAAAACCTTTTTCTGGAGTAACTGAACCCTGGGGCTGAATTGAGCCATCACAATAGTAGGAATTGCACCACTGTATTTCAAAAATGAAATGTTTGCTATTAAATCTTTGTACAAGTAGACACTTTAGTGCTACCATTAGTGAGAAACCCAGTGTTGTAATGGAAGTAATGATGCCCATTTTCACATGGGGTGTTTTCTACTAGCATGCTAGTAGAAAACTATTTAAGTTCCCATATGAGAAATGCTTTCTAAATTGAGACAATTCCCCGCCCACCGAATTAACATAATTTTTTACCTCGGAGGTGAACTGAAATGAGAATAAACATTGAAGCTGCTCAGCTGTTTTCTTGGTGAACACTGTCAGGACCCCAATAATATTAAAATAAATTTGAAGAAATTTATGCATCCAGAAGTTCTTCATTTATTTTATTCTGGAAAATGCAAAGGCTACTCTGTAGTCCTTCACATCCTGCTTTATATCTGCTGCAATAAGGTAAGGCTCTGGCTTTTTTTTCACTTAAGCAGTTACAGTTACTATTAGATTCTGGGGACTTGAATTACATTTGGAAAAACTATTTTCTCTAGATATGTATGCCTGTGCTTGCACAGAGGGAAATACATTTAAATGGAGAAGTATTTGAACTGGTTGTAGCAATTAAAATACAGAGAAGGAAAATTAAACTACATGTGACATTTCTATGGAAGGATTATGGTGTCTAAAGGAAAGGACATAAAGCGCAATAAGGAAGGAAAAACGCAAGCAAATTATTACTGATGGTCTCTGTTTTACACAGAGATGCACAAACACACGCACACACATATTGTAACTTATTTGACATCTTGAAAACAGCAAATAAAATGCAAAAATACCTTTGACTGAAAAAAGAAGTCCCAGAAAGGAAATGGGCTACTTGTGAGATTGTACTTTTGCCACTTTGTGTGTGATTTCCACCCCAAACCGCCATAAAAACCCCCAAACAAACAAGTTGGTTTTTTTTTTTACTTTAAGGACCTCTTAATTGTGTCAAAGTTGTTGGCAGGAAATTAAATAACAAATACCTATGATCTGAAGCCCAGGAAAATCTCAGAGTTCAACAGAAAGAGTCAACCGTTTCAAACTGCTTAAGTCCTGCACATCCTGTATCCACTGCATATACCATCAGTCCATCTGACACAAATGTGGAAGATATTCTTAGCTAACCTTTATAACCTCGACAGTTAGAGTGAAATCTCTGAGCCAACATATGCATCCACATTAGAGGTTTATTGGTGTTAAATTCATAGTACCTGCCTGTAATGGTTTTAGCAAAAAAGAAAGTAACCAAAAAACTCAGTGGGGGAAAAAGTTACCTCTCTCAAGACCTCTCTTGGGGACTTGCAGGAAGACCCTCTTGGAACTGGGCAAGAGAAAAAGGGATCCCTTCACTTCCTGTTTTTAAGAGGGCACAGCACCACTCTCCTTCCACAAATGGGGCAAAATAAAAAGCTCTGCTTGTAGTCCCACTTCTCGCACCTCCGTGTTCCCTGCTGGAAACTGCCTCTCTCTGGCCCCACCATGACCACAACATGTTCACCACTGAAATTCTACCCCTCTTGATTCATAACCATAACACTGCCTCAGTTTTATTTTTGCTGTAATTACTTGTAATTATCTGAGCAATCAGAATACCACATGTGAACATATGTTAGCCCTTTTTGGAGAGAAAGAGAATTCATCTGGAAGGAAGAAAAGGAAAGAAAAGGAGGGAAGGCGGGAAGGTGGGAATGAAGGCAGGAAGGCAGGAAGGCAGGAAGGCAGGAAGGCAGGAAGGCAGGAAGGCAGGAAGGAAGGAAGGAAGGAAGGAAGGAAGGAAAAGGAAAGAAAAGGAAGGAAGAAAGGAAGGAATTTTCCAAATTATCTAAAGCACACAGTCTGAAAAGTTCACACTGAGTGATATGCATTTGCAAAAGAAATACTTGGTTTAAGAGCATTTCTCCATTTGTAGCAAGGGATAGTAAAATTTTCCATACTTATATCTCTGCATTTTTCACCAGTTACTTTGGTAGGGTGGATTCTACTTTATAAGCTTTTTTTTTTTTTTTTTCCCCCTTCCTGAGCACCAGTATTCTTTAGCATTAGAAACATAACCATCTGTACGATTTAAAGGAGGAGGAATATAGGACACAGTCACAGGGGAAACTCATCTTCCATGTCAAGCAGGTCTTTATGTCAGTTCAGGGATCATGGACACAAACAGTGGAGATTACTTATAGCAAAAAATTATATCTCTAGAGGAACCTCTCCTTGCTTGAGAAGACTTAATTTCAATCTATAGCCAGAGCCCGTCTAGGTGATTAAGATAAATGATGTACCAGTCTTCAAATATTTTGTGAAAAGTTAGATTTCATATTAAGGCTTATACCATGGTTAAACACAGAGATTTTATTGAACCAAGAATTCCAATAATACAGGTATAATATTGAAGCTGACATATACATTAGCTTTGTGTTATTGATGCTGTGGCTCCTATTTCTTTGCACCTTGAATGTAATGTGAATATCAAATATAAAGTCCGCTGGCATCAAGTTTTTCAAATTGAGCACAAGGTAAAAATCTAAACCTTAATTTATTTTTCTAGGTTTTCTATTATTGTGAATAAGGCAGGCTGCTCTTCAGAAATACAGTACATAGGAAGGTGGCTGTACTAACAATCTTTTTGGAGGCAAGAAAAGCAACCTCATTTTGCTCATGCTTCCCCAAATATGAATGGAAGCTCCTGTAACTCATAATAATCAAAATACTATTAAAATATAACATGTTCGCTTTAAATTCTATTTCTGCTTCAAATAGAGGCAGTAATAGAGTTAAAACCAATTTTTGTTCAAAGCTGTGTGTACTTGGGGAAGATGGAGAAATTCACCATATGGTGCACATGGATGGAAATAGAACTCCTACCACAGCCTAATAAACAGAAGTGCAGGGCATTAATTGTGTCCTGTAATTGTTAACTGGTAAAATAACTTATCATAGAGCAATTTTAGTAGGCATGCACAAAATTAGACATATAATTACATTAACTCCTGTACAGGCCTTTCCCTTTTCAGGTCTGCTCCCTGTAGGGGCTAACAACAAAACAAATCATATCAAAACAAAATGAAACAAATAAAAATGAAACATAATAATAAAATAAAATAGTCCTTTTGTATGGCTGACATTTTAAGACCCTAAATTTGCTAGGTATATTATTGATACTAAAGGAACTTGATTCCGTGGTGTCCTTGGTAATAAAGTAATAATAGTAACCTTTCAAGGTTTCACATAATACTTTTTCTGTTCCTAAGTTTGTATGATGTCACCTACGGGTTTTTAGCAAAAGTCCAGAAAGTATAAAACAACCTGTTTATTCAACCTCAGGAAATGCAAGGAACTCCATTCTTATCGATAAAAATGTATCTTCACAAACACGGAGGATGTATTTATTTAAAAATAATCTTCTCCCCTTAAAAGCCTAAAGGCCACAGCTATGTTTGATGCCCACTCTACCTAAAAAATCAAGGTGTGCATGTTACATACAAATGAAGAGCCCCTTAGTTCTCTGGGGCAAGCAAACTTCACGATTTCAGAGTTCTTTGTCTAAGCATCTCCAAACACTTCCAGTTTAATAAGGAATAGAGTCCTAGGGTCTTGGATACCTAGAACATCTCATTCTTTCCAGCTAAAATAAAGATTCTTTAAAATTACACTGGCTATTGGATATTTGTATTTAACTCTTCAACAGAGCAAAAATCTGCCTGCAATTTTATTTTTTCTAACATGCTTTTTTCCCCTTCTTTTTTCCCCATTGTTGTTAAAAAAAAAAATTAAAACTTTATCCATGTTATTTACTCGTTGTTTCATAGGTCATATTTTCCACATAAAATCATTGCTCACATTCAGTTAGGTTTTACAATAATCTACCTAACATTCACATTTCATGTTTGAAACAAGCATGTGTTTCAAGCACATACCTTCATTTTTCCTACATGCTTCTCCCTTGGGATAAAGGGCTCATTCATAAAGTAGAGTTTTCTATCCTGAAGGAGTGGGATGTGTTAGCTTTTCATATTACAAAAATTAAAATTCTTTTCTCATTGCAATCTGTAATCTGACATGCCTGCAAATACCCTGTCCCACTCTTCCATGCACATTCCTGATCTTCTGTTGATATTCACATTTACTCCCATTTTCACAGCTTCACTCATGGCCATTCACACTGAATCAGGCTTTGTGCTTGGCTGAGCACACTGAATAAAAACCATTCTTTGCCTCTTAGACTTTTTTATTCATAACTTCTTTATTCATATTCTCTGCCTCATACATCCATCATGAATTACCTCAAGGTATTTCCAGCCTTAAAAATTTCAGACCTGATTTAGGAAAAAAAAAAGTATCCGTGAAACTGATCTCTTTAAGAAAAAAAGTCCGCTTTCCGGATTTTCTTCTTTCTTGAGAACAAAAATGGAATGTTTTAGTGAAGTGGGAAATGTATGGAAAAATACAGTGGTGGGATATTTGTTACACTGCTGACCAAAGGCCCTTACAAATAATTCACCCTCTGACTGAGCATTGACTGAGTTGGTCCAGGATGCTGCATTACTGAGTATGGGTAAGGATGGCACAGACTAACACCCAGATCTGTAATCGAGGTTATTCACTGTCAGCTGAGCTATCCTGCCTCTGAATATCAGGAGTGAGGCTTGTGAGGCTGCTGTGGCATTCAGAGAAATGTTTCTGAAGTGGTATGTGAACAGGGCAAGCTCACAATGAAGTCTTGAGGCAGCGCTGGTTTTATTGCTCAAGTTCATCAAGTTATGTCAGAAATTATAGTAACTAAAAATTAAATCAGCCAGCTCTAAATGGGTTACGGATATCCAACATGAGGATTTCACTGTCTGCTTGGATCTGTGACTTTGAATTATGTCTAGACCATTATACCTTCCTTAATCTAATTCCTAGGCTCTTCTTTGGTAAATTAATGCAAATTCAGCCATGTGTGAATGTCTATCACCTATGGATGTTTTTAATAAACTAGACTTAGTTTATTAAAACTCCATGCATTCATTCATCACTCAGTAATACAGGCTTTAAGGGCAATATGAACTTCTATTTGCCTATCAAAGGCCCATTAGTATAGGTTTTCGAGTCTAACATCCTGTACTGAAAATTGTATCACCTCTATTTCATAATTTAGATGTGGAAAGACTTTGTTATCTCTTTTTCCATGCCATTATCCTGATGGGTCATGCTAATGCAGCTGCTGCAGAGTAACTGAGGCAGCCCTCCTAGAGACTGGGTCCCAGGTGGAGAACCTGGTGTTACACTACATCCAAGAATCTCCCTGACTCAGAATTCTCACCAAATATAGACAGTACAAGCAAAAAATAAACCCCTTCCCTCACTCCTCCCCACTGAGGGCAAGGGTTATTTGTGAACATGTGGAACTTTCTGTAAATCTTAGGTAGCTTTATCCCAATCTAACTTACCCTAGAATTTAGGATGGACTGGATTTTCTATTGATATGGGTATTTTTCAGCTCTCAGCTGACTCAAGGGGGATGAGGGCGATGAGTTTTGTGTCATAAAAGATGAGTGCAGTGGGGTATATGGCCTGCTTATGGAATGCTCTGTATTCTCTTGGTCTGCTCAACATCATCATTTTCTAGCAAATATTTATTAATATCCTCGTTGACTAACATATACTCATCTCAAATCCTCTCAAGTAAGGTTTGATCCCCACCTCACACAAGTTCTTCTAAACAATTTTCAAGCCTCATAGCTGCAATCTCAACTCCAAAACGCTCTTTCATTCTCCTAGTCCACTATTCTTTGATGCCCTATATTGTTCTACTTTCCACCATTACTCTTTCTGCAATACAGTAATTTATCTATTACTCCTCTCATGTTAATCTGATGGTTGGGAGTACACTGTGCTATTGAAAAGGAATACACCTATAAATATTTATATAATTTCTTCATTTATCAGATGTTAAATACTCTATCAGTATTATTTAGGCATTATTTCTTTATAAATTGATTAGTCATTTCACTATCAGGTCAGCCACTGTGAACATTTTCGTAAAAAATATTTGAGTGCTGAAGGTTATGTTTCATTAACATTCAACACATTAATTCAGATAATATCTCACTATGGAATCTAAATGAGATTCCTACTTATGAATAGGTACAAACAGGCTGTAATTAATAGACAGATATAAATATAGATAAATGTATTTATAGCATTAACAAAAGAGTTAATATAGATTAGATAATATTCTATATATATACGTATATATACATGAAAAATCTTTTAGTGCCTTTCTATATATTCAGTATATTTGCAATATAGTTTTGCATATGGTATATGACTAATATACAGCACTAAACTTATTACATAAATAAATTGACTCTATTCATATACAAATGCATATTATATATGTTTCGTACACACTTTAGGTATGTAGCTACATGTATACGCATATATAAATATATACACAAAATGTATTTATTCCTACATTCTAGAATGAGAATCACTTTTCTATCATTGCTTGTTAGGATTTATAGTGATAATGTTGACAGACCCTTAACAAATAAAACATGACAAGCATTGAAGTTTTGGGCAATTATACTACACCTCAGGTGGTGCTAGCTGGCACTAAGCCAGTGACTATAATCACACAAGAACTCAAATAATCTCCCTGTGATGTTTCAGAGTGCCTTGTTGCTCTTTTGAAATACATGAAGATAAGAAAGAGAAATGGTTCTTTCCAAACTTACTGTGAGTATGGTCATGGGAGTGGCATTAATGTCAAAACTCCAAAAGGTTCAAATGTCTTCTGAGCTGTACGTTTTTTAAATACCTACAGGAGTATAAGTCTCACTGTCGTTTATGCCTCTTTTACTGTGAACTCTGCATCAGAATAGATTGTCTTAAAACAAAATTATTTTGTTTCTTTACAGGCAAAAGTAAATTCAGATGGGATTTGGAAGAGCTCTTTTATCAGATCAAAACATCTGTGGAGTTAGCAACAATCAGGCACAATTTCTACAAATGCCCCTGTCATTCCTGTTTACAGATGACTGATCAGCACACTTTCTTAGGTAATCACATGTATTAAACACACTGATGAAATTGTGGATTAGGACTAGGCCAAGGAAGGTATCAGCCCAAATAATTAGGAAGTGCCAATTTTTTTGCATAGTAATTAATTAATACCTAATGAATGCCTCAAAGTTGTTTCTTTTAAATCCAATTAAATGCTTGAACAGATCTTCCATGTTTAATAAACTAGTAGCAATTATTAATATAAAGCATATGCATTTTTAATAATTACCAACCAGCTATTCTTATCACCAATTTTTATTAAAGCTTTTAACAAAAATTCAGTATTCAAAATGTATGATTTTGAAAACTTGTGTGAAAACTGTTTTGCTTATTTTGAATAATTTCACTAACTTTTAGTGATTTGTCAACATGAAACACATGAAATTCAATTTTAGCTGCTGGTAATAGTTTACTTCAGAATATTTTCCCGTACTGTAATTATTTTATTATCTTTAAAATATTAACACTTGGTTAATTATAGGACACAAACATCAATGTTCTTTTTTCAGAGGGGACAGATGTACTTGCTTACCTTTCTAAGCCTTTTGATGTGTATGAAAGAATAGTCATCTGATCCACTTACACTTTCAAATGCAAAATTAATGATAAAATGAAAACAATGGGATTTAATTTATTTCTACTTCTTTGGCTCATTTAATTGTTATGGTAATCAGAAAAAAAATGAATATAGATTAATATAGTAGACAATAAATGTATTTTTCTTAGAACCAACATTTTAAAAAGCTAATTTAAGAAAGAAATAGATGTACAAAGCATGAAAATGATGTGCAAAATAATGAAAATCCATACAAAATAATGACATGTATTAGGGCAGATACATAATCATAACATCAAGCACTAGAGAGTGCACATTTACTCTTTTCAGAATAAAATCCTTTCCTAGAACTAAAAATTAATGTGCAAGACGTTCTACTTTCTGTACTTCCTGAAGGTAAAATCATTTTCGGCGGTTACTCTCAAATTAATAAATAAAACAGATCAGCTCAGGTCCCTATCTTATTAAAATCAAATTATTTTGGCTAATGTGGTTTCCCTCTTGCCAGACGATCAGCGCTGTGCGGTCTGGAATCCATCCTCTGGAAGCAGGATCACTAACAGTCCATCAGGTCACAGCCAATCTGTTGGCAGCGAGGTTCAGTGCTGGGAAATAACCTGAGCTGACACAGGAGCAGCTGCGGTTCCCAAGGAGGGGATGGCAGGCACAACCATCTCCAGCACAGACACAAACACAGGCTTTGTGTATTTCAAATGTGTGTTTGTGCATTATTCCTCTTGTATGGGCATGCAGCATCACAAATAGCAACTCACACTGAAGTACTTGGTGGATGGATTCAGGATGGAGGGATGACTGGCAGAAGTTAGAGTTCAATAAAGACTCAATTTAGCATTGTTTTTCTTCATTTTCCCTGGCTGAACCATGTAATGCAAAAAGACTAAATGAGTTAATGCACTGTCTCCAGGATTTTTTTGGATATTGCAGATGCCAAAATTTGTCCTCCATTATACATCTGAGGATTTCAAGGATGGGTCTTATGTTACAGGAACTCTCCCTATAAGTCTTTCAAATCTAACATTCTGAAAAAACAGTGAATTTTCAAAATGAGTTAGTAAATCTGTGGCTGGAGGAGATGTGCTGTTGAATTTAATTGCCAGGTTTTAAATACATGTTAGTATCAAAGAAACCAAATGGCCATGGCCTGAAAAGGATTTCATTTAGCAAATTGAGGTATTTCTTCACATGTTTTTCTTCCAGCTTTTCAAGTTTAATTCTCATTTTCTCCAAACACTGTTGTTGTCTTCTAACTATAAATTACTATAGCTCTAAAATTAATGCATATAGCTAAGCTGGGATATTGTATTGCCAGAGAAAATAAACAGGAACCTTCACGAGAAAATTTGTTCTCTCCACCTTTAAAGAGGTTATTTTCAAGTGATACTTACCCATTCCAGGCTTGATCACTCTCAACTTTTCTTTATTATGCATGCAAATAAGACTAGCCTAGACAAATGCCTCAGAGAACAATATCTAACTTTCAGATATTTGAGACCAAATGAATCACTTCTCACTTGGTCATTTTTTATTTGCAAAGGAGAAGGATTAGTCCTTTGGCAAGACCAGTTCAAGCAAAGAATGTGCATGGAACTCTTGGACCCACAGGACTTTCTGGATGGTTGCCTCCTCCACCTCGAAGATGTGACATCTGACTGGAGAGGGCTCCCTGGGTATCAATGTAAATAATGTCTTTATTAGCAAACTCTGGTTCTGCTGGGCTAATGGCAAAAGGAATCAAAAAGGACAAATGTCGTCTTCTTCATTTCTTCTCTCCTTTGAAGAGGACAAGAGGGCAGAGAGGTTATGAAGGGCAAACTTTTGGATCTCTCTGATAATCCCAGAGCACACAGATAGAGGTTTTCTATATCCATGTGGAACAACTCAAAGAAAGGAGAGTAGAAAGAACAATTTTTCCTTATTGTGTAGTATTTTAAAATTTAGTGCAAAAATAGGTCTTTGTTTTGAATGTATTGTCACTAAATAACAAATGAAGAATATCAGAATATCTATTCAGGCAGCTTTCAAGCTAATCTATATAGTATAATAGGTAAAAAAGAATTAATTATTTTCATGTAATTTGTGTATATTTTTCATGTATTTCATGTATTTTTTCCCCAATATCATTCTACAGTGTGTGTCTGACATTCTTGGAAAAGTGGGCTCACTTAAAGCAGTATTTATATGGTTTTATGTTCTGTAACAATTCTTCCCCCTACTTTTTTGGTATTTCATGGGAAATTGGTGTAAATCTGTTAGAAGGCATACTGTATTCTGCAGTGGTTAGAGGTCTAACAAATACAGTTCTCAGCTTACTGCTTTGGGGAAGCCTTACTTTAAAAGTTAATCAATGGGCAATGAAAACAGCAATGAACAGCAGACTGACTACAATAGGGCCTCCAAGCTTTTTACATGCTTTCACTAACCAAAAGGAGTCAATTATTTTTCAAGTTGTGCAAAATGCCTAATGGGCTGCCTGAAAGTTGTGGAGACTGAGCGAAGTGTAAAATTAATCAAAATCCTGTTTTAAAAGATGGACAAAAAAATTGTTGTTTTTCCTGAGTGATGAAGCTCAAAAGCAACTCTGTTTTTTAGAGCTGGGAGTTAGGGAAAATATGTTTGCAGTTATTACTCAAAGAAACACTCAAATTCATTATTTTCTTGGCCTCTGTAGCCCATTGACTAAACTGGAAGACAAAGTACTCTGGTGTTACATCTCCTGATTGTCCAGACTGAGGACCCTTCCAGACAGGCTCAGGCATCACAGTTCCTTCCATAGCAGGCAGCAAAGAGAAGGTTTAAGCACAGATCTTGTCTCAGGTTGGAGATAAGATACAGCACTCTTGGAGCTGTAAGCTGAGGAGAGAATTTTGATCCTCCAATTTGGAATCTAATCTCCACAGTCACTCAGAAGCAGCTCAGAAACATGGGAATGCCAAAAATCATCAGTGTTTCTTGCCTGGTGTCAATGCAAATTATAGGTCTGGCATTTCAGGAGCTCAGTGGAGACTACACATGATTTTTCTGGGTTTTTCACACGCATACAGGCACACAAAATGAAGAGGACTAACGAAGGCACTCATTTATTATGTAATCTTCCCTAACATTTTTATTGGCAAAATAAATCACAAAACAGAGAACAATGTCATGTCTTAAAAATGTGAGATCCAGAACTCCAGCTTCGATCAACAGGAGGGTTGTGTATGTCCCCTGAGAATTAGCAGGAAGATAAAAATATGTGCACTGTAATGAAAGAATTTGCAAACTTCAACAATTTATATGAGAAGACATTTTTTTTTCCAAACTTCTTGAAATTTGCTAAAACTACCTGACTTTTTCAACATTTTAAATAGCAAAGACTTTTTTCCCCTTCATTAAAAATAATCTTCTCCCTTGAAAGGATGTCCATAGTGATCACAGTACAATTCATCATCATAAGAAACAACAGCTGGAAAGCACAGTTGTGTGGTAAAAAGAAAAATGAGTTTAAGACCTCTTGACCATTTAATATCTTTGTTTGTTATTTTCTCTAGAATATGTTTAACTTGAATGTTTTATGATTACGCAGGAGATTTTATAGCACAGAATTTCTGCAAAGCTCTGCAGAGCTATAAGACAAAATGCATTTCATGTAAGAGTATCGAATATGAGACACAGTGAAAAATAAATCACTCTCTCCTCATTTTACCTCTTTCTTCTCCATCTACCCTATTCAATTCAGGGTTTTTTTTCTTTTCTATATCAGGTTTGTTTCTCACAGCAGCAGTGTAAGTCTGTATGAAGTTGGGTATTCCCACTTTTGTCAAAAAGAGGATGATAAAAGCTTCAAATTTTGCTTCTTGCTTACGCCACAAGAGTCATGTGCCCTCTTAATTTTCATTGTGCTTTTAGCATGGCTTTGATTTGCCACCTCTCTTCCTTCAGTGCAGTAAGTTTTTTGCTTAATATTTCTTTTGGGCTATTTTAAGCTTTTACTGGATGGATTATTACAAAGCAATGAGGTTTTCAATGTCACGATGACTGCATGATGGGTCTAGAGAGACTTGTGGATGCAGTGATTTGGTAGTGTGATTGTTTTCCTATGTCCCTGAACCAGAAAATGAGTTCAGGTTTCAAATTAAGCCTTTAAAAAAGGCTACCTAGCGATACACTTACCAAACAGGTGAAGCAGATGGGAAAAAAATTTTGTTTTCCCTGTGCATTGAAAATGAAAACATCTCACACCGTCAGTCTTGGTGCCCCATGGGATTAGACAGTCCTGTGCCTAATGAAAAGGTGGGGCAGGTGTCTAGACTGCTGTCTTGTTACTTTCCAGTTGCCCAGGGGTTTTTCATTTTTCAGGAGAGCAACATCACCTTTCTCAGACCATAAGAAATTAAAACCAACTAACTGAACCTGCAAAATGCAAGACACAGTTTCTGTGGCAACGATCTGCCTTTAACAGCTCTCAGGACCTACCTTTGCCTCCCCAGAATTATTTACTCTCCCAGCAGCAAAGGGAGCAGAGGTGAGGCACTGGGCAAGTTACACAGTGATGACAAGTGATGTAAAGTGTAGAAAGACAAGTGTCAGAAAAGTTAATTTATACAAGAGGAAAAACAGACTATTAAAATAACATTCAGGAGATTATATTATTCAGTTAGTCCATAAAGGAATGGTAAATTTATAAGCACCATGTTTCTGTATTTCTGGTTTGAAACATTATATTTTCTTACATTAAAAAGAATGTTGGGCAGACTCCTTTTCCTGCTTTGCCCACTTACAAGCTGATTAAAATATACCAAGCCTGTGTTTGTGTCTGTGCCTGCCATCTCCTCCTTGGGACCCGCAGCTGTTCCTGTGTCAGCTCAGGTTATTTCCCAGCACTGAACCTCACTGCCAACAGATTGGCTGTGACCTGATGGACTCCTGTTAGTGATCCTGCTTCCAGAAGAGAAAATGCTGGGCTACTGCCTTTTTCTCTTTTGAGTGGGGCTGGGAACAATATAGACATTGTCAAATTCAGTCTGATAAATCCAGCAATCTGAGCCAAATTTGTTCAAGCCTAGTTTCCTCTTAGTTATTTAAAGCTGCTTCAGGTACCTTTTAGAGATATTAACGTGTGATAAAGTTGAGTTCCATTGGTGCCTTCCAACAAGTAGGAGTCTAATTAGTGAATAATACCACAGCCTAAAACAATAATGATAGTAATTATAAAAGCACTCCACATAAGCATGTAACTTTTGATCATTACAAAGCCATCCTCATTAAATAACAATGTTGGTTGTTAAGGAAATTGCAAAGGATTATTTGGTGAAACAATATGAAAAACACTGTGGCGATTTCAAAGCACCTCTAGTATTGCTTTTTTTTCTTTTTTTTTTTTTTCAGAGTAGCACAGTGGGAGTTACCTGGAGAAGAGGTAAATTCCACATTCCCTTCACACCCTCCAACAGACCATAAAGTGACAAATAGTGGCATGACCTTGATAACTGGTTGGTTGAGCATCATCTTTCCAAAGCCACTTAGCAGAGTTTTTCATACCACACCAGTGGGATCTTTGGTTACTAGAGATACATATTTCAAAAGCTTTTAGAAACTCTAGGAGAAGAGAAGAAATCTTACTAGCCATGATAGCTATGGGTAAAGGATCAAGTTATTGAGTTTTAAACATTATTTTGGTAATAGGGGATTACAAAGCCCTGACTGATGCACTAAACAAGGATGAATTATGAATCAAAAGAATGAAAAGCCCAGCCATAATTTTGCAGAGTATTTAGGTGGCCATGAAAGAGTTTTCATAACTACCTAGTGGTATTAATTGTAGGATTTAACTCTGTGGAATTTGGTTATAGGGGTAAAATAGAAGCAAGAGATCTCTAAAGATGGGTTTAGAGCATGGGAGTTTATTGTGAAAGAGCGTGGGTGTCAAAGGCTGCTGGGCTGCAAGACACAGCTCAAAGCAGGCCTCAGAAAGAGAGAGAAAGAGGTAAAAAGAGAGAGCAAAAAGAGAGCGGTTTGCCATTTACAATACAATAAATCATCTTCTCTCTTGAATATTCTAATTCTCTATAACCAATCTGAAACAAGCTACAAACTCTACAATATTTGCATGCAACCTATTAGAAACATTACATTACCATATGAGGTTATATTTTAAACCTTAAAAAAACTGCTTTTGGGAATCTCCTACCAGGCAGGTATGGTTTGTTCTGACCTTTGGACCTGCCTGGGCAGAGGGTATTGTTCTATCAAGAAGGAGGATTACCTTCAGCCAGCTCTACCATTGTTTCTTAGTTACTCTTCAACTCAAACCTTGTCTTCATCTCAATTTCGATTATACTTTCCATATTTCCAGCATCTTTTGCAAGGTAATCATATCTATAAGGCTTTCCTATTTCATCTTCCCCAACAATCAATCCAAACTTTTCAGTCTCAAGGTTCCTTTGAATACTGTGTGTTTGGAGTGAGATTGTTTTCTGGAATGCTTCGTGCTCAAAGGGCTCCCTAAATTCCCAGTGAGGAAAGGAATATGGTGTATGAGCTACAGGAGATTCCCATCCTCTCTGACTCTAGAGAAAAATCAGCTGAATGGCCCAATCCAGCCCTGGATCCCAGGACAGGTAAGGTAGGTGAGAGTGATGGAGCTCTGTTGCCACTGGCTTTAGTTCTGGATGTATTTTTAATTTTAGAAAGTGACACCGAGGTTTCTACTGATTGCAGTTAGGAATTCATAGCCTCTGCTTGAAATAACAACTCCTCCTAATGGAGCAAAAAGACATTATGGATATCCTTTTGTAATTTTCTTTATTTAACATTGTCTTAAGATAATGAAGTATGCTCCCTACCCCCTCTTTGGGTCTACTTAATTTGGACAAAGTTAAAGGAAAAAGAAATACATTAAGAGTGTTGCTAAAAATAGGAAACAGTTTTCTGTTAACTCCTCTCACACGTTTGAATGGAGATGCGTTATACACAAATAAATAGGTACCTCTGTCATTCATAGCCCTTTGTAGCTTCTTGCCAGAGGGGAATTTGTTACATGCAGATGTTTCATTCTGATTCCTGATGTTTCATCAAGCCACACTGTCTTTGGAGATATAGTTGTGATTCTTAACAGAAAATTTAATTACTGTGACTATTCCTGCCTGGATTGAAAAATTAATTATAGGAGGAAATTATATATTAGTATTTAGTAAACTTTTTGATGTTTTAGGACCTGGAGAGAGACTTTAAAGCTGTGTGCAGAAGTCCTTGCTTGAGCTGGTTCCAGCCCTGAGAGACTGATTTCTATGTTTGACCTATTATCTCTGCAGAATATTCACTTTGCTTTTGGCATTTTGTTTATGAGATTGCTTCAGGCAAAATTAGATTACTGACCTCATCAGTCGGAGTTTTGTTTTATTCTCCATAGAAAGCAGTTAGGTCCAACTCACATAAAGGATTGGCAATGAAATTGGCATTGGGAGGATTTTATTTTTAGTTTGTTTGGGGTTTTCTTTTATTATTTTCCTTTTATTTCTTTGGTGAAAGAGTTTTTACTGAGCTATGGGATCTGAGTGAAAATTGAAAGCTGGGTTAAAGAGGGGTGAAAAAGCGCAGCTATTTCCACAGAAAGAGGAGAGGAAAAAAGTGCAGCTATTTCCCTTACTGTACATTAATCTGCTGTTGAAGTTTGTGTCTCTGAAAGAATACTGATTATTCTATAAATACTGCAGGTTCTTGGGTTTGGAGTTGAGACAGCCTACATTTTTTCTGCAAAGCAAGACTTACACTTATGGAATAGCACAATTAATGGAACTGAGAGAATTGTGAACGAGATAGTTGAATTTATTAGAAAAGTGCTTTCTTATTCTCTTGTGTTTACTACTGAGATACTCATATTCAAAAATATGAAAAAAATCCCTTTTTTTGCAGATATTGCTATAGTAAACAAAATCCCATTTTCATGTTTCTGTGAGTGTCCAAATTGAATGGTTCAGAAAGAAGCATGAGGAAGCAAGAGCAATGGTATGATCATATTTATCCATGCACTCTCTTCTTCATAACAATTAGCCTGAAATTGCCTTAGATTCTGAGACACTATAAACAATCTATGGCATCTGTACTGGCAGATAGCTGTTAAAAAATGAAAGGAGAGCAGTACCTGATAATCAGGAAGAAAATGAAAAATCTATGTATTTTTTTTCCTTTTCTCATCCCTCTAATGATGGATGATGACTGCGTACTTTCAGCATTAAATTATGCTTCAAATGCTCTGAACAAATGGAAATTCCTCTTCTGTGTATAAGCTGAAGCAGAACTGTCTCATCTGGAGCTGCTATTCCTCTCCTGACATGCACATCCTACTGCAGTGGCAACAGAGACACTAATGTGCCAATCTCAGAATTTTTATACCCTGCCCTTCTTCCAGATGTGCCAGCCCACCAACCTTCTCCTGACAGCACAAGCTGTGAGTGCAGCCTGTACAAATGAGCATAGCATGAAGACAAGCACAAAGACAGAAATGAAACTTGATGTCAAGGAGTCTTTGAATATGACAGAACTAGCTGTGTCAGCGAGTCACCAGCCAATAAACAGCTTTCACATTTTTGTGCTAACACAAGTAGCACTGAGACTTCTTATCTGTTTGTCTTATTAAACATCACATAATAAAAGGCTCTTCATTAGCCCTTTTTGCTACATTCAAACTAAGGAGCCAGGATCACTGTATTCCAGCCATGGATGGGGATGAAGAGTTAAGGAGGTGGAGCTGCAATGGAAACAAATAATTAGAAAATTTATTGATCTGTGGTTTGGTACTGATGGGATGTGAGAAGTTGTGAGAGGCAAAAAGGATGCCCTTTTCAATATCTGTACCCACCCTGTGCAGAAGTTAATTCACTGTAGCTTCCAAACCTGCCTTTCCAGGGCTGCCCAGAGATCCAGCCGTTTCCCATCTCTTGCCTGCTTACCCTAAACTGTGTGCTTAGCTCAGATATATTTAGAACTGGAACTGATTCAAGGTTATAATTAACTCAACACATTTCTACAGTTTGCACTGTTTAAATAAACCTACCTGATATTTTCTGGTGCTTTTATGCAGAATCCAGTGAAAGGTCATGGATTTTTATCCCACATCCCTAGTGGATTGACTTCTTTAGCTTCATGGAGGCTGCTTCATAGAAAATTAAAGTTGCATAAAATAATATTGACTGACAAGACCAACATTGTTCTCATTTTTTTTGTTTTCACAAATATTTAAGTTATCTAATTTTAATGATATGAACATTGTGGAAAATCAATTTAAAATCTGAACACACAGAATCCATGGAAACCAGCTCCTAAATTCTGACAGGCCAAGGAAAGAGGAAAAGAGGGCTTGGAAAGCCATCCAAATTTACAAATAATTCATGCATTCAATATAAAAAAGTAGTATAGTCCAAAAACTGAAACAAACCGCAACCATTAAATTCACATAACAAAACACAATTTTAAGTATAACCACCAACATGAACAGACTAAGTTTAATTAGCATACAGCATTCATATATGTAAGAATACAAAATCCTTGTGACTATGCTAAATTAGTTCTTCACCTCAGTGAAGCAATTTTCCACCACTTAATCAATCTGCTCTCGCAGCAATATCTGTCCTGGGTGGTGATAGACAGAGAAATCTGTTCAAAGATGTTGTTAAGGGAGCCCAAATATCAGAGGGAGGATTTGCTGGCATGCTGACCATCCCAGGCTGTCTGGGCAGGGATCTCATATGGTGGCACCACATGGCCAGCTCCCCAGGAAAGGTGAAAGTCAGTGTGGCACCACTGCCTAGGAAAATGTCACAGCACTGCAGCTTGTCAATAAGCCACATGAGGCAACTGAAGCCAGTATGAGGCTTTAATAACCTTGATAAGAACGTTAATACCTGTCTCTTCAGGGAATGCTTCATTTGCTCAGTTTCATAAGCGAGACACAGGCAGGTTTAGAAAGCTTCTTATCCTGGATGTGCCCATTTCTCAAACTTCTGCACCAGCACCTGCACTGCTGCACCGGCTGCACCAGCAGCCAGTGTGAGAAGCTGCTTGCCATTAAAAAAGGGAGAGAATTATCAAGCTGTGATTCTCTGGCCACAAGCAGGGGTATGTGAACCTTCAGACTTGGGTGCTTTTATGGCTGTTCAAAATTTTCCTTGCTCAAGTCTCTTGACTTTTTTTCTTGTATTTTAAATACAAGCTTCTGCTTTTAGCACTGAGATTCTGTCTTACTTCCACTTTGCTTCTTGCTGTACTATTTTTTTTTCCTTGTCTGTTCTTTTGATGCCGGAATGATTTTTGTCTTTTCTTTTATATACCTTTTACACAGTTCTCTGTATCCACAAGTATTAGCAGTATGCATACTTGCAACCTTTTACTTAGTTTAGTGCTCAGTGTTTTGTAAGTGTTCTGCAGGCCTGAGACTAAACACCCCAGAACTGCAGAGCCAGGGAGACCAAACATTCCTACTATCTCAGGAACCCAAGGTCTCCTGGCAGGAGGATTCTGTAAACTAGGGGTTAGCCCACCCTAACCTCATTATTGGGCCCCCTTGTTAGATATGCTAATGTGTAAAGTCTATAACTGGTGTGTATGATTGGCGGGGGTGTACATTTCGCCACACTTCACCTGGTTGAAGTGGATGCACTGAACAGGATCCTGATTAAAATACTGAGGTAAAGACCCCAACCCCTCTAACCGTGTCTAGCTTCATTTTCCTAACACCAGGAAAAAGGCATCACTTTCACTCACTCAAGTACTATAAATTGGGGCATTCACAGAATACTTTGGTTTAGATTTCAAATGCTTAGTGGTTTAAAGTCAGAAAAACTGTTTTACCAATTGGTAGTCCCCTTTTTTTTTCTGCTGAAAAATGTCATAGAAATGGATAGGAACATTTTTGCTACATATCAGAGTGGTTTTCCTGATTCAGATTAAAGGCAAAAGTCTAAGTCATAATGTATTTGAACAAGATGTGCAGAAAAGTCGCTGAGATTAACTTGGTTGATTAAGGCATGGTGTTAATAATGCCAGGGCTATGGGTTTGATCCCCATATAGGCCCACTCACTTAAGAATTGGACTTGATGATCCTTGTGGGTTCCCTTCTGTGATTCTGTGAAAAGCAAAAGTGAGGTCTATTTTTTCCACAAAATTGTGGATTACTAAATAAATGCCACTTCTGTGATGTAAAACTCATCATCAATGCAGAAGGCTTAAAATGTGTTAAAAGTGGAAACCAGGGATGCAAGAGCAACAGGACAGTAGTGCTGAGATTTCAGTGACTTGTGAGAGGGAAGTGAAGGAAAGGACAGGTCAGAAAAAAGAAGTGAATTGCCAGCTGATTGCAGTTACACAAAGAAAGAGAAAAAAAATCACTGGTACAAATATATTACTAGGTAAACCCATTGAGTTGTTCTTGTAACTTGTGATAATTCAGAATAGATAATCTTTTTGGCCAGCTCTTCAGAGCTACAGTCCTCTCTCCATGTAGAGGGCTTCTGTGTTGCTCATTGTCAGCCATGGGACCTGAACACCCTGGTCAGCAAAGGGATGAAAAGCCCCTGGCCCATTAAAAGGCTAATGTGTGCTACAGAGCAATTACAGGGATTTTATTCCTTCTGTTGGCATCAGCCAGATTTCTCACTGATGGATTTCCTGTGATAGACTGCTAGCAGAAAGATAAAAATGGGAGATTTTTGTTAGAAAGAAGTAATACTTTAAAGAGGAGAGATGAAAAAAATTCCAACAAGAGTGAGCTATGACAGACTATGCTAGTTAAAGTTAAGGGTTAGGAAAAAAACAAAAACAAAAACCCAGTTAATTAGGAAATTAGTGGAAAAGAAATATAGTTCTAGTTTTATCCACTTAATTAATTTCCACCAGTCCTTAGGAGGTTTAGAGATTTAGTATTAAAGTTAGGGAAAGCAGAGAAAAGGTCTTTATCAGCGACTTCTTCCAGACAATTTTGATCATGACACAAACAAAAAGTCACCCACAATCAGGTGGAGTCAATCTTATGAGAAAATCAATTACAAAGTTAGATTTGGATATCTTTTGAAAATAGCAAGTTTAATTTATGCATATATTTCTCCCAAAACAGCTGACATTGCAGAGATTAACTCTGTTTCTCTTTTACTTCCCTGGAACATCAGGAAAGGAACAATGACAGTACTGAGCTACTCTTCATACAAGGAAAACAGACGTGACATACAAATGTTGAATTATTTGTGTCAATGATATTTAACAGTACTTGCTAAGCATTACTTACTAAACCTCAAATAATAAGTACAATCAGTATTCAATTCCTGTAAAAAGGATAGTGACCAAAATACATTTCCTTTCCTTCAAGGGAATACATTTGCCAAGTTTGAGATATGCTAATATTTGTGTTTAAAATGTTTGCAAATTATTTTATGACCATTAATAACACTGCACTTCATCCACATGCAGATTTCCCTCTGGGAATAAAAATGAAAAGCCATCTGTTCCTTTCAACAGTATTGTAATAGTGTTTATATATGGTTCTAAGGAGATTCTTTCATAAGGTTAAAATCTTAGATTTGTCACAAAATGGATTAATTTCTGTTGCCATTATCAGACCTCATTATATTTTTGGCACAAAGTTAAATGGGTTTGTGTCATTTTCTATCAAATTTTACAATTAGAATTTTTTTACTGATAATGTCTTGTAAATATAAATTTACATCAAGTATTGACCTTGTGATAATTCACTCTTAGAGCAGGACAGCACTGATTAGAATGGCTTATTCCACAAAATCAGTCGACCCCTACTCATAAATATCATGGGAGGTGGTATAAGTATTGCTTGATTCTCATGCTAATTTATAGCCAATTTTGGAACAAGAAAAAAAGTTATTGTTAAAATTGACTGAGACCACATTTACTGATGCTTTAAATTTATGAGATGGCTTCCATTTAAATAGAGTGAGAATATAAAAAAAATGCAACAACACAAAAAAGCATCATTATGTCATTTTGCAATGCTGAGCTGTGTAGTTCTTAGAAACCTTTTAACACACAATAAGAAATTATTGCAGATGGAAATTTGGCCAAATCTGTAATTCCAACCATCTACTTGCCAGCCATCTCAAGCTACTGCTTCAGACCTGCCAAGCTGAACTGACCACATGAGAGTTTCTCAAGCAGCCCATGAGGCAGAGCAAACCAGGAAAGCCCTCCCTCCTCCACTACATTAATTTGATTCTCTTTAGGTGAAGCTGCTGCCACAAACAATATGATAAACAGTATGTATTTTAAGGCTAGCAGTATTTGGGCTTTCCTGAGTTTGTGCCCTTTGTTTATAGTTATTTTTCACTATTTCTGGCATGTTCCAGTGACTTCCAGCACCAGCAGTCCCTGCAGGCAGTGAAGTTCCAGCCCACCAAAACCTATACACAGGGAAGGACGCCTCTCCATGCTGCAGGCTCCCGTTTGCTATGGCCAGGATGTACATCCATACAGCTGAAAACATCCTGGTGCCCTCTCTCTTTGTGCATGTGAGGCTCCTGGGGGGATGCAAGGCACATCAAACCGAGCTGGGACACTGACAGTCAGTACCCTGAAACCTGGCAAACCACACATGGGCACAGCTACAGATCGACTACTGCTCCACAGAGCTGCCAACTCTGCACTGGAAGCCAGCAAGGGTTTTACCTCCTCTCTGACAGGGAATTGAATTCTGAAAGTGATTGCCTTGATAATGGACATTAAAATATAAATAACAAGTTTTTATGGCGTTTATGACAAGACGAGGAGAATGCTGAGAAGTTACACGGATCCACGGGGTAAAAGTTCAAATCAAAATGTGATCCTGAAAGTCCTGGGTGACAAATTATAGTACTCTGGGAGATAACTTGTGGGAGAGTTTCATATAAATTTTACATGTTATTCTACCCTTTGTGAGCCTTCTCATTTTAGATATACTTTGAGACATGATATGGGAGCAATGATCGTGACTGGACTAAAGCAGCTCTAATTATATTGTTATGTTTTGGTTTAGCCTACTGTTTAGTGGTTATCACTCTTCAGAGCCTTCCTGTTCTTTTCTTCTCCACCACAAATCTGCTCAAAGAATAACTTTAAGTTCTGTTTGGTCCCATTTCTCTCTCTTCCTTGAGTAAAAGGAAAGCAGAGTGGGAGCCAAACACATTTAGCACAGATGCAACATAATAGAAACTAAGCAATTTTATCCTTGATTTAAGGTGAAGGGAGAAAAAGGAAAGGGAAAAAAAAGAACAAGACCAAGAAAGTACTGAAAGATATGCCTCTTTTGAAAACAATATTTAGATCTAAAGGTAAAACTATCATTCAGTTTGAAAAATTGAATGTCATAATTGAGAACTCAATAAAAATGCCTGGTTTTTGGAAATCTGTAAACTCTCTCTTAGGACAACATATGGTGCTTAAAGTGCATTATGGCTGAATAAAGTTAATATAAATAGAACTATTTTTGTACAAAAACCTCTCAGTGAAAAATCCCAAATCAAAGAGACAATTCCTCTGGAAAAGCATTCCATGCTCTTCTTCAGCATGGCCTGGTTAAATTCCTGAATGTTTCAGTACTGGTGCATCTCTAATCCAACACAGTATTGCAAAGTACAGTGTAAATTTATTAATGCAATGTGACATCAGAGTAACAAGACAGGAAGAAAACATGTGTAAAATGTTACCTCTGAATTTTAAATGGCCCCAACCTGTTGCCTTGTATACAGATATAAAATACTAAATTAGAAGTAGCTGCTTAAGGGGTAGGGTTTAGCATATTTTTAAAATCATTGTATGGCAGAGAAAACAGCTATTTTCCCTCATCTCTCCCTTGATTTACAGCTGTAATAGCTCACTTAAAAAGTGTTCTGTGTCCCTGGACTAGACACAGTTATACATAAAATCCCAAACTTGATCACAATAGTTACTGGGCTCCAATTGCATCCTTGTGCATCTTACTCTCATCATTTCATTATATGTGTAATATTTATATCTGAATTGCTACATACTGATCTATAAACTACCATTAAGCCATTTACTTGAAGCTAATCAAATACCTTAAAAAATCAATTGCCTAGTAAGCAGATTATAGGTGTGCCTGGCAAAATATGAAATCAACACATTTTTTACTTTTTATTTAAACTTTCTGATACACTCTTCTTCTTTCTAAACATAAAAATACACCATCCAAATACACTTCTTCTTTGATCAGGAAGAAATAGTGTAAATTATTAAATAGTAAAATTCTCCATCCACAAAGTCTAGTTTAGTATAAAAAAGGTCTAAGTTATGTTATATTTACATACAACCTTTGTGCCTTTATTTCTAATATTGCAGCATCATCTAATGCAGCCTTGTAAAAAGGTAAGAAAAACCAATTCCATTTAGCTGTGTGGCATGCTAAGAAGTGTTCCTCCAGGATTCTGGAAAAAAAAAAGTCCAGTCCATTAACAAACAACATTTATTTTGTTACTCCCTACTTGTGAGTGGAAACCCTGAGATAGTGCAAATGGATAAAAAAGGAAAGTAAAGGAAAGGAAAGAAAGAAAAAGAAAGGAAAAAAAGAAAAGAAAAGAAAAGAAAAGAAAAGAAAAGAAAAGAAA
>JAHLSL010000111.1:965678-1008091 GCA_025920805.1 Petroica traversi | reverse complement strand
AAGAAAAGAAAAGAAAAGAAAAGAAAAGAAAAGAAAAGAAAAGAAAAAAAAGAAAAGAAAAGAAAAAAAGAAAAGTCACAAGATCCCTGAAATGAAAAGCGGAATTCTGCATTCATCTGTTTTTTATCCAACTCAGCAATGCCATATAATGGCAGTAGAAAGTGCTTTGAAAAGTTCTGGATCTGATTTTCCACTGCATTAATGAAGAATATAATGCTGCTTTAAAAACAAACAAAAATACCTAACAAACAAACAAGCAAACAAGCAAACAAGACCAAAGTCTGTAATATAAAATCTTACACTCAGTATTTTCATGCTTACTATAATATTCCATTGACACTGGAAATAGCACAAAAGTTATTGACTTGGTGTAAAATAAAGTTTCTCAGTTCAACATTGTAACAGAATTTGGGTGTCATACAGGCACACAAAATTATTCATGTTTTCAAAAAATAGTAATCTTTGTCTTAGGGAAGTATTCTCCTTAAAGGCTCTGAGAAGCCAGTTATGCTGCCTACCAGCTTGTACTTAGCTCCAGTTTGACTGACTATTTTTAAAAATTACATGAAATCTGAGACAAAGTTACTTTCTTATTTTATATCACAGAACTGTGAATTAATAGATATTATCCCTCCATTTTTCTTAATGTCACTCAGAAAAGATGCTGGAACCATTATTTCATTTTTTTTTTTCTTTAGATATGAATTTAACAGCCAATTCCTGAAATGGCATGCCGGTTGGTCTACCTACCTACCTAGCCACTTAACAAAGAAGCTTTTTGTAGGTCTAAGCATGCAATTGTGAATATTCATTATTTACAGTGTTTTGGGCTTCGCACAAATAAAAGATGTTTAGCATCTCGTGGAATGGTCCTCCTCTTGTACACAAAATTTGCTGGTCTAAAAACTCCACAGAGGGTTGCCACTTGCACAATTTCTTCTGTCATTTTTCAATTGCAATTAAAATAATGTTTGCAACAAAATGGAGGTGATCGAATTGATTTGATTATCTAGTCTTGCACCCCATAATAGTGTTAGAGAAGTGTCTCTGTAATCAGATTCATGATAAATTTAACAGTAAGACTTTCTGCTAAGAGTTTCAGCCTGTGTTGTGTGCGGTTGAGGTTTTTTTTTTCAGCCTATGCTTTTTTGGCCTTATGGTATCTTTGACAGCTTTCTTTTTTCCATTAATCTTTCAGCAATCCCGACAGATGCACTTCTGGGTCTCTCTTAGTCTCTTGACCCTGAAACACTGATATGTTACAAAGAAGAATTATGTTCTGGTTCCAAGAAACCCAGATCTTCCTGAGGCAAGACATCGAGGGCAGTTGAGCTGTGGTATGGCTGAGTCCTTTACAAGTTTCAGATGGTAAATATTTAACTACTCCCCTTTGCTGTCTTTCTTTCTTCTTTTAGCAGTATTTCCAAGAGTGATATTGTCATTCTAGCAGCAGGTTATGACTAATTTGTACCATCTTTTCAGATTTTTGTTTCCTTCTCAATTTGAGAATACTGGCTGCAGCCTATTAAAAGGTCATGTTACCAAATCTCTTTCAGCTCTCATAAATACCCCTTCCTTGTTAAGGTATCAAATTTATTTTGCCTTTTTATAAATTAAAACAGTGATAAAGTTTACTAATAAACACCGTTGTTTGTTAGAAACATGTGGTTCTTACTATAGTTTTTGGCATTGCATTAATGGACACTATGTTCTACTTAGTCAAATTAAATAAAACCTTTTTTCTTGAAAGACATGCTATGCAATGACCATTAAGCACAAATCCCCTGGAGGGTTTAGGAAGCGCAACATTTGGGTGTGATTTATAGAAATAAGTCTACAGACAAAATTGTAGACCAAACACTCACAAAAGTCAGGAACAGAACCTCATTTTCTTTGCCATGGGTTAAATGCTCCTGCTGAAGGGGTGGTAAGTTTTAGGAGAACATAAGGGAGAAAATCTACATAATCCAAAGGAAGTTTATGCTACAAGTGTTGTCCCAATATTCAGACAAACCCTGAATGATGTGCTCTGGAAATGCCCTAAGATGGGATACCCTTGGTAATGACAAGAAATCTGTCTTGTTCATCCTTAATTTCTGTCATCCCCTGTTGCGCTGTTTCTGCCCTTTCCCTCCGTTATTCACTTGAGCAATAATCTACTGTATTGGCTTTGCACAGCCTGGTTTGGGTAGCAGGGGGAATACAGAGGTGGCTTCTGTGAGAAACTGCTGGAAGCTTCCTCAGTGTCTGGCAGAGTCAGTCCCTGGTGGCTCTGGAGATGGACACAGTGCTGGCCAAGGCTGGGCCGATTTAGAAATGCTGTTTAAGCCTCTGTGATAACAGATTTTAAAAATAAGGGGAAAAATTATTGTGCAGAAATAATTGCTGGCAGAGAAGAGTGGAGTAAGATTGTGTGAGGGGAGCAGCTCTGCAGACACCAAGGGCAGAGAAGGAGGTGCAGGAGGTGCTGCAGGCACTGGAGGTGAGATTCCCCTGCAGCCCATGGGGATGACCATGGAGAGGCAGCTGTGCCCCCACAGCCACAGAGACCACCTGCAGCCTCTGGAGGAGACCCACACTGGAGCAGGTGGATGCCTGAAAAGAGGCTGTGATCATCTGGGAGGCCTGTGGAGACAAGAGCCCCCACTGGAGCAGCCTGTTCCTGGAGGACTGCAACCCATGGAAGAGAGACCACAAGCTGCAGCAGTGTGAGGGCAGTGCTGCCCATGGGATGGATTCACAGGGAGATATTGCCTGTGGGATGGACACACGATGGAGAAGTTCCTGGAGAAATGTATCTTGAGGGAGGGACCCCACTGTGGGGCAGGGGAAGGACTCCTCTCCCCGAGCAGCAGGAGGAACACAGTGGGATGAACTGCCCATTACCCCCATTCCATGTTGCCATGCACTGCTGGGGAGGAGGAGGGAGGGGTGGGGGAAGTTGTTTCTGAGGGTCTGTCCTACTTGTCATTATTCTGCTCTGATTTTGTTAGCAATAAATTAATTTCTCATCTCCAATTAGAGCCTGTTTTGACCCTGATGGTGTTTGATGAGTGATGTCTTCTGGTCCTTATCTCAACCCATGAGCCCTTCATTAAATTTTCTCTCCCCCATCCAGCTGCAGAGGGGAGTGAGAGAGTGGCTTTGGTGGGTGCCAGGAATCTGACCAGTGTCAAACCACTGCAGCTATTTGGCATAACAAAGCAACAAGCAAAGCAGCTCCCCTCGGGGCATAAAAGAACTTTGTTTTCTATTTATCTGCGTACTTTGCAAATTCTCTACGGTACAATTTCAAAATTAATCTATTTTGGTTATGATTTTCCTGATGAAAGAATGCAAGTTTAGAGACTGTCCTTTGACAGACTTGGAATCATTTGTTTCAGATGATGAATGACTGTCATTTGTTGTCTGTTGCTGGTTGTTTTTGCAATGATTGATTCCCAAAAGCTCCCGGAACAGAATAATTTAGAAGAAAAGGTTCTGTAGACAAATATTTTAGATAAAATGACAAACAGAAGGAGTACAGTTAGTAAAACAAAAATAAACAAAAAAGAAGAAGACTATGAGATATTATGTATTCTTTTGTCTGTGAACTATAAGACTTTGAATCTGTTGTTAGACCCATTAAATGAAGTATTAAGCAGTACCAAAAAATGCTTAAAGTAAAACACACACATGACTTGCTCAGTGTTAAAAAAAATCTCATCTCAAAGGGGAAAAAATTTTGCCCTTTTTTTTCATCCCTGTTCCGTGCTGTGTTTCAAAGGAGTTACTGTCTGGCCTCAGCTTCAATCACCAGGCACAATTATTACAGAACTCTTTCTACTAAAAATAAATGGTACAGAGGAAATGTCATAGCCTTGTGACCCAGTCAAGGACAAATGAAATGTTTTTAAGAGTGACCATTAACTATAATGTCTCTCATATGTCATATATTGGACCACTTTAGTAAGAAAATTTTATTATAGCAGAAATCTAATCATTATCAAACTCCCTTTGAAGCCTCAGAGAAACTTACTATCAAACGATTTATGGCAATTTTGAATTGGTTTCAGAAAGGTGCATCACGTTTGCAGCTGGGACTCAGCATGTGTAACAGCTGTCCTGACAGAGTCCTTGTACCAGCGTGATGACATCCTGCCAGCTCTTTAAACCATTAAAGCATCTGGTTCACATTTAATTTTTGGACCCAGATGACTTATCTGCATTGCCCTGTATTGTAGGATATTTCATTCATCACTAATTATACATAGGTGTTCAAAAAACCAGCAACTTTGCGTGTGCCACAAAAGCCCCATTATCAGTATGGGCTGTTTAGAGGACAACATATCAACATATATCTTCAGTAAATCAAGCAAATTAAAAAAGAAAAAGCAGTTTTCCCTGAATTTATGAAAAAAAAAAAAGATTGAGAAGATTAAATGCCTCAAAAATACTGAATTTCTTACTGGAAAATTGCCATTACTCTTCTACTAGTGCTCAGGCAACTTACAGTTTCTATCTGAGCTGAACACTCTGAAACTCCTTTCCCTTGTCATGGGCATAATGCGATGCTAACAGCAGCCAACACATGTCAGCCTTGGTTTGTTAAAAGCGAATGATCAGCGTGAAATATTGAAATTTCCTAATTTTATTTTCGAGGGCATGAGTTTGGTACGAAAGAATGAGTAAAAGCCTGTTGCCTTATCATCTGTTGCCTCATAAATCTGAAGATGATTTCTGGTTCCAGTTGCACAGAAAACCATATTTCACTGGCAAAATGATGATGTAATGGATTTTGAGTTATGCAAGTGCCACCTTTTTCATTATTTTCAGGTATTGACAAAACATTTGGAAGAAACAAAGGTTTGTGAAACTAGCGCTCCAGCCTGTAGAAAGCAGAACAACCTTATGTTAGAAGATTGGTGGAGGGGCAGCTGAAATACAAGAAATTTTTAGCAGCAGTACTTGGGGATCATCAGGTGACCCTGCCATGGAGAGGGGGTGGGAACTCTATGGTCTTTAAAGCCCTTTCCAACCCTTTTTGTGATTCTATCTACAGTGAAATAATTTCTTGAAGAATCTTAAGCAAATTACTTTGTTATTTTTCTGGAGTAGCGTAGCAAAAAGATGGTTACGTAACAACATTTTATTGATTTACTAATACTTCTGTGACAAGAACCCTTAAATTCCATACAAGCTGTGGATACCCCTTTCCCAACCTCTCCTGACATCATCAAAGATAATAACAGTCTAATCATTTTCCTTCTCTCATATTATTAAAAATCATTAAAAAACATAAAAGCCCTAATTGCAAAACCGTTCTAAAATTCTGGATGCACATGCATTTTCCAAGTTTATGGTTGGTCTTCATTCCAGGGAGAATGAAAGGTATTTAGAAGAACTGTTCCCATTTGTTGTCATGTACTACATGAATTTCAACCATTAAAATGAGTCCAAACTTTGTTTTTATTCAAAACCAGATTTAAAATTAGTATATAATTAAAATAAATGCATGCAATTTTATATTTAGCGTATGATATATTATGATAAGTGGTAAACAATAGCAATTTTTAAGATGAATTACGCATCTTAAATTTCCAGAAAATTCATTCCCAGGGATGCAGGTCTCTCCAGATATGTTGCTGTGAGCAATTAACCTGTGTGTGTAGTGTTTTAAAAGGACACTTTAAAGTTCTCAAAGGAAACAATGTTTATGATGGCAGAAGAAAATGTAATCTGGAGGTGCAAATCACAAATTTTCTTCACTCAGCAGTATCATATGAATGACTAGAACAACAGAAAATCAAGATGAGGTTTTTCAAGAATTGTCATACAATATTGAAGTTCACCATGACTTTTGAGTCATGAGTATACAACAAAGGACAAAGCTCTTTTTTTCTTCTGCTTTTGAGGATGAATTGCCCACAGAATTTTCTAGTTCTGGCTGTAGGAAAATACAGAAAATTTATTTCACCTAATCTTGATTACTTTGGCTTTTTTTTAGATTTCTGAGCCATTTACATTTTTTACCAGGGCTTCTTGGATTGACCCAGTTTACTAAAAAATAAAAAAATATGGATAGATGAAGAGAAACAGAAATGCATATGCTATGGGACAAAAAATGTATCCCAGCAACCTATTTTGCTTTTGGATCTTCCCCTGAGGAAACCATGCTGAGTGATCCATTCTGATACTCTCCCTGGAACACACCACTCCTCATTTCATCTCTGCTCTGATAAACCAATGCTCAAACGGCTGCACAACCTTCTTTAGGAAGGCATCAAGGAGGGAAGAATGGGACATTCCTACTAATTCTTCTCCAGAACAAAACAAATCAGAAAATGATTCACTTTTTAATAGAGCTAACTCTGCACTAAACCTTTTGTTAAGAATTGTTTGAAGGCAAAGGTGCCAAAGTGCTGGATGTCAGAGGTAGAATTCCTGACAGGAGACATTACAGTGGTTGTTAATGGCCAAAGGGCTTTGTATAGGCAGCTCTTGGAAAAGCTGTTCACAGGCAGCAACCCTGTTATTGTCATGGCATGAGCTGCATAAAATTTATTGACCCTTAGTTGTTAAAAGCCCTGTGATCCAGCGCCTGTTGTCTGCGTGCAAACAGGAATAAAGCAGAGAGACGTGGCTGTGCCTTCAGGCTGATCAGCTGCCTGGGAGTTGGCAGGAGCCAGAGCTGGGGAGTGATGTCTCCCCTGTGCCTGCACTTCAGTGAGCAGGCTGAGTGCACTGAGGCTGGATCCTCAGCAAGGTAGGGAAACATCTGATGTAGAAGTACCTGCAGAGACATATATACTGCTTTGATGCAAACCCTGGGAGTGAGCGTGATCTAGGATTATGTTTCCCCAGCTAAAGTGAAGATATTGCTTCGTATTGAAAGAAATAGTTGCACATAGTAACTTTGGGATAAAATAGTTCCATAGTGCTTTGATAGCTGTTATGGTAAGAACCAAAGGAAGCACTACAGAGATGCATAATTCACATAAAATCTGAGATTCCATTGTTAATAATTTCACTGTCATCTCATTGCAACTGCAGAGCAAATAATATATTTCTCCTAGAATTTACAACAATTATTGGTATTTGTGCCGGCCTCAGGAAAATAATTCAATTGCATAAGTTTTCTTCCATGTTCCATCTCCTCAACCCAATGCAGGTGCTTAGACCATTCAGTTTTCAATTCAGTTTTCCCAAAATAAACATTAGGGGAGTTAAATCTAAACCACATAGGTAAACTTGAATGTTAAAATGCTTAAAACTTAGGAAAATGAAAAAACTCTTTAACCTAAGGTTCTGAGTTTTAAGCAATTTCCTTTCTTATTCCAAAATGTATATATACCTCACTATTTCTGTTGGTACCACTCCTACTGTGCTGATTTATCAGTTGCTTTACATGCTTCTATTTGGGACTGGAATTATCCTACATTCCTACATTCAAAGACTTCAAGCTTTTCCTGACTTAGCTCCTACCATGATGCTACTGAGCCTAATTTACCTAGTTTCTGCTCTGCACAGGGCAAGTAATCTGTTTGCACACAAAATTAATACAAAGTATCAAAAAGTTAACAGATTCCATAATTTCTCAATTTTAGCACAGCTAGTTACTTAAAATTTTAAATAAAAGAAAGAAAAAATAAGGATTTTTCTTTTTTTTTTTTTAATTACAGATTTCAGATTTTTTCCGGGGTTATGTCAGTGACCTGATAAAAGACAGAACCTTGTGTCTATTCACTTGGATTTTCTTTTTTTTTCCCATGCTTTTCCCTCTGCAATCCCTTCATCTTTGGCCAGCTCTGAAGGACCAGCTCTGGAAAGCTGGTGGCTGTTGCCAGACTTTGTAAAGCTTCCCATTGAAATGTACAGTGCACCAAGGACTATGGTAAGTTAAAAGTCTCTAAATTAAGACTTTGCTTCCCTGATTTTGCCTTTACATAATGTGTCATGAAAGTGCAATGCATTTCTTGAGCAAGCAGCAGCCAATGCCATGGTAAACATCTCTGGGTATCCCGCTCAGCTTCCCTGAGGAGTTCTGGTACAACGTGAATCTACTTTGATTTTACTTTGTCAGTGCTCTACAATGGAAGTCTCAGAGACAGCAAGTGACGTCAAAAGACATCCTGTCTTTGGACAACTCAGTCATATCCTAAAGTTTTTTGTTTTATTCCATGAATCAGTAACATAACATTATCACACTTTAAGATCTTGTTTTGGATGAAAGGGAATATGAATTTTAAGTGGATCCAAGTAAGTATGGATACATTAGGGTCTTAATAGTAAAATCAAAATAACACTTTGCTATTAGCTCAGTTACAGCATTGCTAAGTGACCATCCAAATGAATATATATTTTTTAAACCCTCATTAATAATATTTTTAAATTATTTAGCTATACTAAATAATTTACTTTCAGGTATCTATCCTTTTCCTTCATTGTTGCATTCAGCCTTGAGGGTGACCATCTGGATCCCAAAATCCACAGTACTTATCAAGGAATTTGGAGGGTAATCAGCTTATTAGTATCATCCCAAGGGCTTTGCCAGGGGAATGTGACGTTTATGGTAGGGTTTCTTTCTCTTCAGTATTGGGCTACTTTCTTTCATGTTTTCTTCAAGCAGTTTGCTTATGTGTCATTTTTTCCCCACTGGATCCCAGGTACAACTTGATGATTGTCACCACTTCACAGTTACAGATACACAACAGCATCCACAGTCCCAGCTGTGGTTTTTTTTTCACTTGTTCTGTAGAGATTGTACTGGTTTGCTAGATCTTGACCACATTTGCTATGCATGGAGATAAGCTTGAACAAGGCAGGTAATGATGTGACAAAAAGACAAATGCTGTCACAGCAGAAACAAGCAAAAATGAACTCTAGCCAAGGAGAGTCCCAGCAAATCCTGAGGCCAGCACTGGTGCACTAGTACACAGTATGTAGTCTCCTTTTTCCTGAGCTGCAGCTGCAGCCAGCACCCAAGTTTTGACCAAACTAATTTTTTCTGACCTCTCCACAGCATTTAAAATCAGACAACTGGGCTTTTGTTTCTATAAGACCACAGGCAGATGGAGAAACAGATGAAAAGTGGTCAAAGGCAGAGACAAATCAGGAGTGAGATGAAGAAAGAAGCACATTAAAGGGATTTTTGACACCTATAAAGCATGAAAAAGACTCAAGTGTTTATCCAGTTTAGTCCCCACGTCATATGGTTATACATTTACACATATCCACATTAAAAATGCATTAAAATACCTGGGAGTTTGATACAAGCCTACTGCATGTACTCTTTGAAGAAAAAACAGAGTTTATTTTCTGAACTGGAGGGCTGTTCACGCTTGCTTATGACCCAGTTTTATTTTCCCAAACCAGAACACCAAATGAACTAAAGCCCCAAAACCACACAGCCAGCAACAGACGTGAATGAGCACAGAGAAGGCAGGTGGGGAACCCTGTCAGTTGTCTGCCTGGAATTAGTTTGCTGTGGATCTGGAAATTTCACTGAAAGGGTACGAGGTGCCCAGGAAGGTGGGGGAGTCACCCTCCCTGGAAGTGTTCAAGGAACTACTGGATGTTGCATTTAGTGCTATGGTTAATTGAGAAGGTGGTGTTTTGTCAAAAGTTGGACTCAGAAGTCTCTTCCAACCTTAATGATTATTTAGTTCTGTGATTAAAGTAATGATACTGGATACGCTCTTGCCTTCCACTTAGCTACAGTAATCAGCTATTTACATATTAAGATACATGAGTTTACAAGGATGCCAGATACTGTAACCTATGGAGGACAAGCCTTGGGTACTTTCAGAGAAATTACAGGGAATTTATGCAGAAGTGGATCTCAGGAGGAAAAATATTTGCCCAAATATATTGTCTTTGTTGTGCCAGAGCCAATTGCACTGATTGGTGTGGCTGTATAGGAAACTCTATCCACTATTTCTTCTGTCTTGGTGCATAGCTGGTTTTGATTCCTATTTCCAAAATTATTTTATGCTATTCTCTAAAGGAGAACTGCCCGTAAAAAAAAGATGACAGGAGATACACAAGATTATGAAATAACATAATTAAGTTCCTGGATAGTGATGCATAATTTCAAAGAAACCAGATCTCCGGAGAGAAAATTCAAAACGATCTCGGACATAATTTTTATGGACGTGTTTCCTTGAGTTCTAAATGTAGGGGGGTTTTCCTTGAAATTTTGTGAATTTATTTGGCTTTCCTCATAACCCTTCCAGCACATATACTGAAGAATAAATATTTCATGTGATCTGGTTTACCTGCAAACTGAAATTTCTTCTGTTGGCAGATGAAAGCCATAATTTATGGCAGACTGACAACTGTAACAGTATAAAGTTCTCTATAAAGTTTACAACACAAGATAGTAAAGCTATTTTTATGTGAATTACAGTTTTAGAACCAATTTAAATACTAAAATTATTTTTCCTTATGCGATTATCTGTGAAGATAAACTAAAACCAAATTCCAAATTGACTTATACACCATAAGGGGCCATTCAAAGAGCATGTAGCTAAAGAAATAGGACACAAGTCAATCAAAGATTGACAATACTTCTTGACAGCCAAAATTTCCATTAAATTCTCTTCCAAGGGCTTTCCAAGTACTATTAAAAGCTTACTACACATACCACATAATAAAAAAGTGCTATTTTAATGAGAAGAAGAGAGATGGTAATTATGTTAATATTTTACATAGAAACTTCCCAACATTAATTGTCAAAAAATGTGCAAACCAATCTAAAATTCATGTAAAGGGATCTAAAGTTCCAGAAGATTACAAATTTATCATAAATAAAGCTCTTTTCTGAGAAAATTAAAAATGTCCAACTAATCTCTTTGTCACTGTATTTAAGGTAACCGTGAGAAGGGTCCTTTGTTAAGTCTAAGGCTATGTCTGTGCTTTTCAGACTGTATTGCACATATTTTGGCAAAGACTTCCTTAATTCAAATTTTGAATTGCAAACAAAGTTTTAATCATTAAAACTACATATTCCCATAGAGGTAAGATATAAGCTATTTTGTGATTGTGGGTAGATGCTATTTGACCTTTCTTTTCAAATAAATTCTGAAAACTTAAAAAATATTACTAGTAATTAGGCAGATGAAATGGCATCAGAATCACTGCAATTGCACAGGCTCCTCTGTAGCACCATTGTTGTAACTGAACAAGGACAGACCTAGGCTTACCTTTATTAGATTTTATCTAATAATTTAAAATATATCCAGGACATTAGGGATTTTGTTATCTCACCTGACTTCCCAGCATGAGTCCATCTATTTTATCTTCCAGTTGAGATATCTGGGGAAAAAAAATACTGAAACATCAAACCACACACAC
Organism: Petroica traversi; assembly: GCA_025920805.1. NCBI lineage: Eukaryota > Metazoa > Chordata > Aves > Passeriformes > Petroicidae > Petroica > Petroica traversi. Next base: position 996,757 of record JAHLSL010000111.1, on the reverse strand, counting down.
ACATAGAGAAGATGAAAATATCTAATATTCATAAATAACACCACTAATTTACAATAAACATCCTCTTTGGATCACCCTTTTCCATCACAATTGAGCCCCTCACTTGGCAATGTTATTTAAAAGAGGCTTAAGGTACTACTCTTTCCTGAGGTGGCAGAAAGGAGAACTCAACAAAAGTTCCCAGGAGGTTCAAAAACCTCAAACTTTACTGGCAAACTTTAGAAGGCCAGGAGTTAGGCAAAACTTAAAACAGAAATTTCAATCTAAACAAAGCATTTCACAAAGCATTGACTCAGCAAACTATGATCCATCCGACCTTAAATTACCCAGATTTAGAGAAGAAATTACGAGTAGAAAAGGAAAGAGAAAAAAGAAGAGGAAAGCAAGATATAGCTTCTGCCTTGGATTCTAGCTTGGTGTCAGCTGTCATAAAATCTAAGGACCATAGAACACCTGCAAATCTTGTGCAATGTTTTTTATCTCTCTGTGGCCACCCCCTGCTCCCAGGTTGACCCTCTAGTCATCCAGCTGCTCTGGGGCGAGACTGGGGCTACAGAGATGGGCTATGGGGCACTGCTTCTTGTTACTGTAATAGTCTATTCTTCTGTATTCTACAGGTAAACAAGAAAATTTCCTATATTTCTGACATACAAAGTATGTATGCTTAAAAAAAATGTTTAAAACACATGCAGTTCTAAAATACCCAGTACAAAATTCTTATAAAAAATGTGTATAGGTTCAAATCTGCATAAGGTAATCCTGCATCCTGCAGATTATATTGGTGAGATCATGTAAGAAAACAGTTTCTGAGCAGAAACAACTACATTCTGGTAGATTAGCATTTGCTGGCAGATTAATAAGCAAAGAATTATCTTACCAAAATATGTTTTCTATTACATATATATGCACACATATGTGAAGATTGCTTATATTTATTTGCTCATGGAGAGGTTCCAAACACTGGAGCACTTTAATAAAACAGGAACAAACTGGCAGTGGGAGCTTTTAATTAACAGAGAAAGCGGCAGTTTAACAAGCATTCCAAAACCTGTAGAGCTCCATGTTCTTAAATCTAATTTATATACACATTTAAGGATATACTTATTATGTACCCTTTGAGTGCTTAACTGTTTAAAACACTTTGAACAGGTTGTAGCAGCATTTTGCCAAATATTTCAGCTGTAAGTAGAGTTATGTATTTGGACTTCAACTACTTGATCAAATGAACTAAACAACATTAGAAAAACAGAAATTGAAATAGGGCCTGTGTGTTTTTCCAGACTGGTGCTGCTGAGTGCCAGCAGGGCAGTTTTCATACGTCTATTTGTCTTTCCTTAATGACAGCAACAAGAGATACTCTGTTAGGAGCTGCTTTTAAAATGCCACTAACAAAATAATCATCAGGACCTTTTCTCTTGTACATCAATGGCTTCCTTGAAAAGCAAAATGTATGTTCCCTTTAAAAATAGATCAGTAGGTTTTCCCTATTCCCTGGACTGTAAACGCAGAGAACACTTACAAAGAATGAAGTATAGGCACAGCCTCTGGAGTGCCACTGTCTCACAGCTGGCTTGGAGGGTTGGTGGAGTCGTGGAGATGTATTGGCACACTTGTGCAACCTGTGGCACCACTGCACATCAATACTCTACAGTGAATCTGCATTTATTTATTTTTTTAGGAGACACTGTCATGTGTAAAAGCACTGTCTCTCTTTGCCTTCTAAAATGCTCATTAAGTGGGAAGATGGACAAGGGAGACTTCTGGCATGAATACTAGAGTAAGAGAATTAAAAACTATGTGTCTGGACAGGAATAGGTAAATAAAACCCACTAGTCTGAGAACAGCAAGCGTGTCAGACACTGAATATCAGGTGCAGTTTTCCCTTTAAAGAGTATTTTCATGGGGAACACTGTGGTGCAAGCTCACTGGTACTAACCAGGAACTGGGCATGTGCCTATTTCTGTTACCTGTGTGCAAGTTACTCTTATTTCCTAAATATATTCCTGTACAGTTACACATCAGAGAATTACAGAATTGGAAGAGACCTTCCAGACCATCTTGTTCCAAGCCCCCTGCCTTGGGCAGAGACACCTTCTACTAGACCAGGTTTCTCAAAAGCTCCATCCAACCTGGGCTCGAACAATTTCAGGGCCATCCACAACTTCTCTGGGTAACCTGCTCCATTGCCTCACCACCCTCATAAGGAAGAATTTCTTCTTCATAGATAATCTAAGCCTGTTCTCTTTCTGTTTAAAGCCTCCCACTTTTTCCTATAACTACATGACCATTTAAAACTTCTCTCTGAACCTCTCTTGTAAACCCCTTTATATGCTGGAAAGTGATATATATCTTAGGAGCTTCCTATCCCTCATACTAAGGATATAGATTTCAGTGAAACATTTCTTATATTAAAATCTACCACATTATGACACAAAATCTGTGTTTGACTTTATCTAGCTCCTGCAAATTGTCTTTGACTCATCATTTACCACTTATTTACACCCATCTATTTTTTAGGCATCTGCAGTGTGCAGTTAAAATGAGTGAATGAGGAGCTCCAGAGTACCTGTGTTTTATTCACTAATAGATTAGAACATTTAATGCAATATTTAGTCCATTACTAAGAAGATTATTAGCCAGAGTTAACATATGGAACGAAAATTCTTGGATTAAAATCTACTAGAATTTGCCATGTGGTTTTAATTTTTGTTCCACACCTGATTCAAGAACACTGGTGAAAGGCACCCTCTATTAACTAGCTCATTATTTTATCTGTTATTATCCAGAAACCAATATTTTTATGCCTTAAAAGGGAATATTGAGCTGCAGAAAGGAGCAAGGGTGGGGAACCCTGAAATAATGAAAATACAATGAGTCAGGTTGCATGAGTGCAAATCTGTAATTCAGATGTCATTTCCTGGCATGGACTTTCCTATGACATAGTCTGTAAAGCCAAAGAAAAATTCCCTGCTAGAGCCTCTGTAAGCCACAAAAGGCAGCATCCCTCTGGGTCTCACAGAACCTTGGCTCCATCAAGCTGGTGTGTATCAGAACTAATCATCACTTCACTAGAAATTAAAGGGGCATAGGGCCAAGCAATGGAGAACCAAATTTGGATGAAATTCAGATCAGAAAGCAAATTACCCAAGTTTACAGTTTTTAGAAAACTCAACTGTGTAGTCCCAGCTGAAAGTTAGGGAAAGGCTGAAGGCTTCATTTCAGAGACAACAAACTGTGTGCACTGATATCTAGATTGATAATGAGAAAAGGTGACAAAAAAGGCATGGGATACATGTGAAATATACGGAACTCACAGAGCTATAGAAACCTAAAGTGGGATGAAGGCAAGGGCTGACTTGGACCACCTAACAGAGACTGAAAACAGAAGAGCACTAAATGGAAACTTTTGTAGTTTTCTGTAAGTTGATTCAAATTGCTAACGTGAACACCAGCTTTCTCTAAGGGTTTCAATGCATCCAAAAGCAGAACAAATGAAGATAGAAACCCCAAAACATCAAGCTTGTCACTTCCCTTCTCTAAAGTTTTCTTCAAAAATTCCTACTTTCAGACAGAACTACTGCTGTGCTTTCCATAGCTCAGAGGACAAAACACAGGACTCCAGATCCCTTAAAAATGCATTTTTGTATTTAGGTAAGTTGATTTTAATGCAATAAGTTCGTGTTGGGGTTTGGATTTCTTCCATTTGTTTTTCTTAAGGAAGTTTTTCCCCCATAAATTGCTAAGGAACTAATGGTTGGGTACTTAAGAAAACAAAGTAGCCAAGCCAGAGAGAGGCAAGCTTCTTCTCAGGGGGCAGAGATAACACAAGATTTGGGCTGGTAAAACGGCAAGACGAGACAGCTGTTGCCCTCTCACTTCCTGGGGGATCTCAGAGCAGAACGGCCAGAGCTGCTGATTGCTAAAGGGATGCACCACCAGCACAGACCTGCTCTCCCCTCTGCTGGGAGTTTTCTCCCTTCCCTCTGCCCTGCCGAGGGGCTGCCGGGTCCTTCCCTGCTTATCCTGCCTCACTCCCCGCTGTGAGTTGTTGCTATGGTGTAGCCTCAAGCCCCTGCCTGCCGGGCCCTCCTGCTGTCCCAGCTCGCTGTTTCTCCTCCACCCCTCCCTGCCCTGAGCTCAGCAGCCATTCCCTCGTGTCACCTGGGCTGGCGCCGCAGCGCCCCCTGCAGCCGCGGGGGAATCATCGCACCCGCCCTGCCCACAGGGAGCCACCAGCGCCCCTGCCGGCTGTGACTGGAACTGCACCACAGGGAAAAGTGCCTGGGGCCGAGCAGGCTGGTAGTGGGTGTCTGCTTCTGTTTGTACTTTTATGTCTTAGCATTTTTTTTATTTGTTAGTTTTGTTTTATGTGTTAGTAAAGAATTTTTATTCCTGTCCTCATATCTCTGCCTGAGAGCCCCCTTGATTTCAAATTTATATTAATTTGGAGGGAAAGGGTTTACATTTTACATTCCAAGGGAGGTTCCTGGCTTCCTTAGCAGACACCTATCTCTCAAACAGGACAGTTTGCTTTCCTTCCCTGTTCACAAATCCATTGGGAACCAGAGACACAAAGCTGCCTTTTGTGACTGAAAATATGCCTTGGGAGAACCTCTGCACGACTGCCACAACCTCTCTGATGAGTCTGAGATCCCGAAACCAGAGCCACAATATTGTGCCTTTGCCTTCAGGACATCTGGAGTAGGTATGTTACAGGCAGCTGATTTAGTTCTGAAGAGAGGTGCAGAAGATCTGCTTGCTTTAAAGGCTCAGGTTCCCACCAGTAACTTCATTGTGGTTAGAGTCTTGAATATTTTCCTCCATCGTGGGTGTTTTACTGACAAGATTTTTCTTCCAAACCCTAGTGGAGTACACACCAATTACTATTTGGAATGTAGTTGTTAAGGTAGCATGGTTTAAGATATAGCTATAATGTTCTCAGTGTCTGAAAAATAACACACCTCTCTAACAAGATTAACCTGAGTTGAACCAAGCATGTGAAAAGCATATGAAGTTTTATTCTCCTGAACACAATTATTTCTTTCCTCCTCAGGATAGATTTTTGTTAACTAAATGCAGGTATATCTCCCAAACAGCCAAGACACATTGCTTTCTTGTATAAATTTTTTTTATTTCTCATTAAGTATTAAAAGTATTGCCTCCTGTATAATTTTTTGAGATATTTGTTCCCTCTGCAAAACCCCTGGTATATTTTTTAGTGTTTTACTATTTATTAAAAAAAAAAAAAAAGACATAATGGTATAATAATTTTATGATGGAGTGCTCTTTTCGCGTAATAAACCACCTTTCACAGCTTAGCAGAATTGGCAGGGCAAACACTGTCAGTGTGATCCATCCCTGTTAACTCAACACAATATGAAATTCCATTAGGGAAAGATGCAGCCTAAAGAGAGGACACCTAAATCACTCTCAGGGTCTCCAAGAGAAGACTCATTTTTTACATTCTGGCTTAGCAAAAGCTCTTTTGAACACCTCTGTTTTGTAGGATTTTGTTGAGTCAAAGGAAGAGATTTGAAGTTTTTGAGATAGGAGACAAAAGTTGGAAGGTTTTGTAAGGAGCTTTCTGAGAGGAAGTTTGCCACTGTAACTGGATTTTTTATTTTCTTTTATTTTATTTGAAGCTTCTGAAGGAAGTAGTGCTTATCTTCAGGGGTTCATGTACACACTCCTAGAAATCTCTCACAGATAATTATTCTATCCTATATATTTGTAAAAATACATTAACTTTCCCTATTCTATTTGCACTGCAGCTTGGACTGGCTTAATAAAAAAATCCCTTCTGCTGGGTTTAACACTTGAAAAACTTTTTTTCCCCCTAACAACTATCACCTGATAATTCCTCAGAAAAAATTATAAATGTAGACTTACAAACTACACTGAGGAAAAGAAGCTCTACAGAGTCCTTAATCCTCCATTTCTAGAAATTTAAGTGATCTATTCATTCATACTACAATACTCTAACTGGGCAAGAATGCAGGGAGCTTGTAGATGTAGTGTTTGACTTACAAACACTTTTTGAGGTTTCCCACTGACTAAACTGCCAGTGCAACAATTGCTGCACAACAATAGCAGATGACCCAATATAGCAGCACTGTTAAAGAAGATTTCTAGGTTAATTTCAGGAGGTTTTTGCAAACCAAATCATACATTGCATATACAGGGTATATACAATGCAGGCACCTGGCTTCTGTCTGCTTTTCTCTAGGAATACACACTAGATGTATACAAGAACTCAAGTGTCAGCAACCATTCTTCCTTCAAAACATCCAAACATCAGCATGCATGCTATATGCATAGATACACACAAACTACATGTTTTTTTCTTGCCCATGCACACTACTGTGGCATCTTTATGTAGCAAGAATTATCTGTCATCTGTAGCTCTTTAGAAGTTTTTCCATGAAATTCACAAACATTGGAGAGCTGCCCCACATAACAAGAAATCTTGCTGTCTGTAGACCTTGTGTCAAAACATAGATCTTATCACCTTTTTGGCTACCAGAGAAATAAAGAAAACACAAAATAACTAATGAGAAAAATCTTCAGCAATATTTCATTATGTATGGCACATGGTTACTTAAAGCAGCCATCTGTAAAGGAAAATAACTGTCAGTGACTTATAATAAGAACTTTCTTGTGTTGGTAAAAGTGTCTCAGAGGATTTTATAATACAGGCATTTATTTAAACAGCATTAAATTTAGGAGCTTCATATACTTTGAAAAACACTGAAACGCAAGTATCTGTACATTTGGTATCAATTTGTGGCCAGATAAAGGTTATTTTCCACTTCTGATGTGAAAATTTGATCTTCTGTCTGTGGCACTGTAACAGATCATTGCAGGTGCCCATGTAAGTGGTGCAGTCTGTTTACTGTGAGCCACAGTGATAACTCCTTTCCCTCTCTCTGATTTGCAGGTAAAGACTCTTCTCCCGAAATAAGGTACTTGGCTAACTTTATTTGGTTAGGAAGGTTTGAAAAGACTCTTACTGTAGCATGTAGCTCTTATAGCACACAGGTGTTGGCTTAAGCAGTTGCTTCAGTGTGCAGTTCTTGGACTGGGTGATTGATTTGATTAGCTCTTGATCAGCTCATATGGAGAACCTTTCTGTGGTTTACAAACATAAGAAAACTCTTTAATTTGCAATAGCCACAGAGTAAATTTGTTTCAGAAAATGTACTTCCCACCCCAGACACTCTGTCTATTTACCTGCGCAATATAAAGAATCAATAAAAATCTCATCTCAGACATGGTCCTAGCACCTCTGTAAATATGAGATTTTCTGCTCTCATGAGATCCCACCTGGAATACTACATTCAACTCTGGGGTCCTCCAGCAAAAGACAAACATAGACCTCTCCTGTGAAAGACATTGGGGCTGTGCAGGCTGGGGAAGAATAAATCTCTGGGGAGACCGTTTATCAGCCTTTCAATATATGAGAGACTTCTTAACAAAGTCTGTGTTTACAGGACAAGAAGCAACTGTTTTAAACTGAAATATTTAGACTGGCTATAAGGGACATGTTTTTCATTGTGAACATGGTGGGATACAGATGGAACAGGTTGTCCAGAGAAGCTGTGGATGCCCTATAATCATTTGTGTTCAAGGGCAGCTGAATGGGGTTTTGAGGAATCTGATGTGGGGAATTATATCCCTGCCCATGGCAGAGGGTGGGAATAGACAGTCATTAAGGTTCCCTTCACACCCTGGCCCTTCTCAAACAATTCTGTGATTTCATGAAACCTCCACACTCTGATGAGAGCTGTTATATGAGAAGTGAATTGATGACATTTTTCCAAAGGCAGTAAAACCAAATAATTTTTCCCCCCTTATATCTGCTGTCTGTGTGCTCTGTTAGCTCATTCTACAGATACTTATGGATTCCTAAAAACCGTATTAGTGCAATTATTGACAACTGGGACACAGGATAACACTTTATTGTTTAGTTTTGCTTGTTGTGGGGTTTCTTTGCTATGGTTTAAAAATATTTCTTATTCTTCACTGTTTTTATGTAAACCAAATCTTGAATTGCATTCAATAGCTTTCTGCACAGTTTCCTATAAAAAAGATACTTATTAATGCTGATCTATCATCAGTTGCTGGACCTGAGCACCAAGCCTGTAAACGGAAGCAAAGTTCTGCTAATCTGGATGGCTTTTTCCTGGATATGTATTTCATTACCTTCTGGCCATTAAAACATCTTTCAAGTAAGAGATGCTTTCAAGTTTTTGCTGGTAACGGACAAGGCTTTAATTGGAACATTAAGGCAGTTACTCTGCACTTTCCTTGTGCTGGAAAGTGCTTGAACTAATTAAGTCAGGCTACTTAGTGACAATTACACTTTTTTCTTTTTTCTTTTTTTTTCCTAGCCTTCCGATTCTCTTTTTTTCTTTCTTTCAAATTCTGTTTTAGTCATTTGTCATGTGTAGTTTCTGTTGCTTCTTTAAAGTCAGCACCAGTTTGATTACTGAAAGAGGCTATGTTCTCTTTCGGCCTCTCTGGCAAATCAGAACTGAATACACATTCCCACCATTAGTTTTTTTCTCTTTGGAAAGCAATAATACTTTAAAAAAATGAACCGTACATTTAACATTATTAAATAAACATAAACAAAAAAAATTAATGCAAATTATAAACAAAAGATATCTTTCAATCTTTTTTTACCATTGCTGCAAAACAAAATACAGAGCCCCATCCAACCTGGCCTTGAACATTTCCAGGGGTGGGAAGGAAGCAGACTAAGTCACTCTGAATAATTTTTTTTTTTTCTTCATACCATCAAAAAGCCATACCTTGTCTTTTATCCTCAGGGGTATTTACATGCAAGACACAAAAAAAAATTCTGAAAAAGACCTCCAAAAAGCCACCAAGAAAGAAAGGTAAACCATTTCTATAGATAAAAACCAGCCAGTGCTAGGTAGTCTGGCACGAAAGACAGATAAGGAAATTATGGGAGATGCAGCTTAGCTGAATACCCACACTGTTAAGCAATACTTTAGTTCCCCAAACTAACCTCGGTTACTGGATGATATTGAACATTTATCACTGATTGACAGGTCAAGTTTTTTCTGAAACTGCAAATGAAAACCCTTACGTTAATAACAGCAGTTTTGGTGTGTTCCAAAGAGCTGGTGATTATTGTATTATTGAGTGGAGTCCTTATACTTTATTCCTAGGAGTGTAATTGCAGGGCACTTGTATTGGAACATGTATTTTTGCAGACAAGGGTACATAAACCAGCATATGGTTTGAGAACAGACAAATGGAAAGCAACACAAACTGCTTGGGCCTTAAACCCCAAAATATCTAACTGAGAAGTGGAATTGGTGTATAAGGGATCCTTTTAGGTGACTGTATAATTTTTCTAGGGTTTGTTTAAGATTTTTTCCGTCCTTGGAATTACTCTGCTTTTAGAATACAGTAGAACACTTCATACAGGGAGGACAAACAATCCTTTGTAAAAATATTTTCTGTACCAAATTTATCAGTTTGAAGATCTGGATAAATTTCAGTCTTTGAATAAATCTTTGCCTAAAAAATACATGACATTTTACAAAATTGCCTGTCCAGGTACTAAATCATCAAAACTTGTAAGCACTATCAATTATTCACAGTGACGGTGGTACAAGCATGGATGCCCGAAGCTGTGAATTTATGGCATCAATTCACCCAGATAAGAAGCTTTTTAAGAACAAAAACGTCATGTGTATTTTGTTGGTGGATTGCAGTGGGAGCTTGAACAGCTATTTATTGTCATCTGGATTTCCAAAAAAAGACTGTCCACACCAGCTTCCAGTCAAGTTCAGATCTATTTGGGAACAGAGTAATCTGGTAAATAAAATAAGCAAATGCACATTTTATTGCATCAGAGCAGTGATCAAGTCCCACCAAGTATAACTATTGGCTGTCCAATTCTTTCTACCATGCTTTATGTCTGCACAGATCCTGATTCACAAGCTACATATAAAAACACAACTTTAATCACCAAAATGGGTTATGGCAGGAGCAATTTGGCCTTCAAAAATTAGGCTCTATAGACCCTGAACATTTTGTTGCTCAACAAAAATTCTATGCAGAAACATAGAATTGTTCAGCTTGGAGAAGGCCTCTAAGATAATCAAGCCCACTATCAAATGCATCACAGGGAATTTGGCAAAACAGCTGAGAAAATTACACTAATAAATTATCAATCAATGTTTATGGAACCACTGTACTAAGGACAGCATATGATTTACACCATCTCACATATACCAGGGTGCTAAAATTTTAAAAATATTAAAACTTTAATAGCTTTTTGTTTAGAGTATTAAAGGGAGAATTGGCACAGTTCTTAGTTTTTAACTCCTTTCCAGGAGTACCTCCAGCAGAAGAAGACCACAATACCTGTCTAAACAGATTTACACTCATTTATCCCTAAAGGAACATTGCATTTCTTCACTACATTCCCATTAAAGAGAGGAGTGAATAGCCGTGTTAAAGACAACAGGCATTGCATGTATATGATATACTGGCTCCCATGATGTGTAACTGCCCAAGAAAAAGATGAGAAATATCTTGACAGGAAAAAAACCCAGTTCTTTTTGTCTTTGGTACAGAAATTTCAGTGCTTTGGTAATTGTCTTAAAAAAATTATCCCCTGATATTTAAAATGAATTAGTACATTTTTATTGTAATCAATTTTCTTTTATTTGCTTTATTAATCCTTGACTATGAAAGTTATTTTGCAGCCAGCATTATTAAGTATTTCCTATAACCATGGATTTACCATTATCCAGAATATTCGACAGTACTTAAATTCTGCATACAGCTCAGAGAACTATTTTTTTAAAGTACATAATCCCTAATATGACATGGAATGCTGTTAATTCATATTTAAGCAAGGTAGAAGACATGTAAACAAACATATTTAAATAAACATATTTCATCTATTAGTTTAGAGGGTCATTTTTTAATTAGTTCATTAAATAAAGCTATTAAAAATTGAATCATTTAACTCCACATCTTGAATGTTTCTTTTCTATGAATTACATCACCACTTCCTCTCAAAACACTATTCATTATAAATTTGGCCCACTGTGGATCCACTTGCTGAAGGTGTCCTTATTAATTTCCTAATTTATCTTTATGGCATGGATTACAAATATACAACAAAAGATAGTGGCACTAATACAATTGGAAGTGACCACAGGATAAGATCATAAATTATTCTTTGGAAGATATTATCTGTGCAGTCAATTCTATCTTTTGATATAGGGAAACAATGGCCTTTGGTTCAATGCACACAGAAAAACTGTATTCTTTTATTTATGATACTCAAATTCAAAACAAATGCTGTGTCTTACATGAGCAGGTTGCATGGTCTAGTCTCATGCATTCAAGACATCTTAAACAAGAACAAAATCACATTTTATAAACACTCCAGAAATATATTAATAGAAAAACAAGAAATGAAACATTGACTTAATTCTTAACAGAATTGAAAATGCCATCGAGAACCTAGAAGCTGAGAATTGGAAACAGCTCTTTCCAACACTTATAAATACAATCAGAGACCAGATTTTCATAGCCTAAACTTGCAGGAAAAAAAATGTATACTTGTTTTGTATATTCTATTGAACATATCCTGCCTTTAACATTATTTCAGTTTGCCTACATAAGCCTAGTGATGCTTTCACCTAATTCATTTGCCTCTCTGCTTAGATGTAAGAGGAAATAATAATGGCATTTTAAGAATCATGCCAGTTTTAAGGATAGATTTACAGTATTGTCTTTTATTTCCTGGTCAATGGAAGGTCCATCAAGCCATTATTTTTGACATGAACAAAAAGGCACAGTTGTTAAAAAAATACCAACCCGAAGTAGGACATTCTAATGGGAAAGGAAAGGAAAACCTTAAGCTAAATGTGACTGTTCTATTCTTGTTATTAGTGTATTTAACAAAAGAATACCCTGGGTAGTAGAACTGCATGTTATACAGACTGTGCAGAGACATTGTTGGGAAAAAGGCTGAAGAAGACATTCTCTTGAAATACCATCAGTAAAAAAAAAGTTTACCTCAAGGATAAATGAAAATGTTAAAAACCCCAATCCTTTTTGAACAATAGTGTTAAATAAGGATGTTCTCTGTTTCAAACTGTATTTGCTCAAAGTCAAAAGAGTTGACAAACACTTATAGACAAATTTCCTGTGTAACACAAAATGCTATTGTATTCCCAAAATTGTTGCTGTCTCTCTAAGCAGCTGTAAATGGAACAGGGGGTGATGCTGATCCTTTTTGAGGTTGGGGTCCCTCAGGCTGAAGCTCTCCTTCTCTTTGCCTTTCGTTCTGTTCTCACAGGCAGAGCTAAGGCAGCACAAGGCAGAAGCTGCCTTTTGTTTTCTTTAGTATTTTGGCTTTTTTTTTATATTTCCTGAGGGGGTTGCTTTAGGCAGGTCTCCAAGAAGCTGCATTTGGCAATCTCAAAACTGTTTCAAGGCAAGTTCTGCAAATACCTGTCTACATGGAACAGCACCGTCGCCTGTAACAGAGAACAAGGATTTTAAAATTCTAAGATTAGGAGAAATGGCTGTATTTGATAGCAGCTTAATCTCTAACTATGAGAGCCTTTAAATTATTTATAATTATTTTTAGAAAGAATCTTCATAATGTTCAAGTCAGGGAGGCTCCATTGTACTGCTCGGAGAGGAACAGACCCACAGTTCCCCTGGGAAAACTGGGAATGGCACAGCTCATCTACAGGCATCCAGATAGGTGCCAGAAGTAAGCAAATGATGCATCCAATTCCTCCCCAGCATGTCTGGCATTCTCTATCATGGCTCATGGAGCTCATCTCTCTAATGCCCTTGGAGCAATACGCCAGCATAAGGGAGGGATGAGACAAGTATCTGTACCTTCCACTGTAAGTTTTTTTGTCATGCAAGAAAGAATTACTCTCGTTGTCCTTCCAGACCTTTATACCACAAAAAGACTCCACTTCAGCTGATAATAACTGTTCACCATAAGGTCAGCTGCTGCTGGTGTCTGGGACTTAGCAACCACCAGCAAAGGCTGACTTTGCAATGACTTCTGCTTTAGCACCGTAGTCAAGCCCATAGTATGTGCTCAATAAGCTGAACATTCCCTTCTGTTTCCACTAGGCATGCCCCTAATTTTGCTATTTGTGGAGAAAATACTTTTAACATGCAGCCACGCAAAGCCTGATAGAGATTCTCACCTCTACAAGCATCTCCCTGAGAACAACAGGGTGCAGGGTGAGACACAGTAGAGCTTCTCAACAGGAGAACTCCTGTGTGGAGATTCCCTGCCTTGCAGGAATGAAAATAAACCTTGAAGGAACTTCTGGTGTGAAACTACTAGAAACCCATTTCAGTTAAGAAGTTGAACCCTGGAGATAATAAAAACAGCTTGAAACACTTTTGCAGATCACCATCAAAGGTGAAAATTACCGAATGAGTCATGAACGTGTCTCTTGACCTAAAGTATTTTGTTGGACACTGTAAGAAGAAGGTCAATAGGCTGTGAGGCCTGCAGGTGCAAAAATAATTCAAAAAATTCATTTTTGTAAACATAATATTTCATACCAGCTTCAGTTTTTATATTTGTTAGCAATGGAACTGTATATAATTTTTTGCAAGATTTCACAAGGGTTTTTTGTTTTGTTTATAATTGAAAATTCTGCTGCTCTTTCTGAAAAGTCAAAGTGGAATAGTCTAACTTCATTTTAAAAGTTTCTCTCGGGTTGTCGCATTTTCACAAAAGATTTCACTTGAAGTGAATCAGCATTTTCTAACTGAGACAGTATTCCCTCAGAAAGATTCTGTCCAGCTCTACCGTAAACAAGAAAATCTTTTAACTCTTTAATGAGGACTGCCATCAAATCAAATCAGGCTGCTCCATCAAGCAGCCAGCAATGCTGCAGCTGAGCCCATCCACTGTCTGTCTCCCACTCTTCCCCTGCCATTTCAGTGCCCCTTCCCTTTGTTTTCCAAAAATAAGGTACTGGGAGAGTCTTTAGATGAACAGCACCAACCTGAGGCAGTCAGATGAGGGGCTGGCAGGAAGAAGCGTCTCTGTGTTTGTAAAGATTCGTCACCACTGAAAATTTTCCCTGGAATGGGACTTGTCCTGCTGAGATGTTGGCTGTCCTAACAATAGAGCTGTCAAATGCAGAGGAACTTTCCACACAAAGCACTACTGAAAAGAAAATATAAACCGTAAGCAACCATAAACTGTGGCAATACCTGATTAAAATATATTAAAAAGGCCTCAGAAGGACTACAGAAACACCCAGAACTAAAACCAAATGGCAGGCTCTGGTGTCCCAGAGGAAAATATAATCTTGCAGGTTCTACACAGAGGTAAGTAGAAGAAAGAGGTCTTTACAATTTCAAACTCATTAAATCTTAAGACTATATTTAAATCTGTTGTAAAAGAACATAAATGCATTGATTCAGACTGGCACTGGCATTTAATCTCTGCTCTTCCAAGAAGGTGTTAGCTACACAATTCCCATGAAAAGGAGCTGAGCATTTGCAAACTCCTGCTGAGTGAAAGTATTACTTCATTCCATATGAGAATGCCCTTAGATCTCAGCACCAACGCGTTCATTTGCAATTCTTATTTTAAATTCTTACTTTACACCCTGCATAAAGTATCTTAATTCAGGTTTCACAATTTTAGGTTATATTTTTTTCTTTCTCTGCCTGCACTACACATTGCAGTGACATAAAAAACAAAAGGCCTTTAGATGAAATGCAGAATTCTGTGTTGTCAAGATCTAGACTGTTGCCTTCTTCAACTATTTCTCCAGAAAAAAACTTCAAAGTATCTTAAAGCTAGAAGCCCAAAATCTGTTTTACATCCAAGTATATATTTACACTAAAAAAAACTTAAATAACTCATTAGGAGCCTGTGCTAACCCATACATGCAACATATAGTTATTAAAACTAATCATACAACAACTCAGCAGTCCAGTTTCAATGTCTCTGTGTGATTTATTTGTTGACTCACTGGTTTTCATGTTTCTCACAGTCTCAAGCACTTTAGTCCCCTTAACTCAAAGTCTGAGAGCAGGGAAGCTTTCATCTTATATAATCATCCAGGCAGTAAAGATTTCTCCCAATCATTTTCATCTATTTCTTTCTGTTGCTTTATAATAAAATCTTTCAAATTTTCAATATTTACCCTTTTCCTGGGGAAGCGAGAATGAACTAGAACCTCCCTCCCTCCCAAACCCTAGCATCTACCTGTGCCCTGAGATAAGAAACCTTCAGCAGAGTCCCAGTTCACTGGTGGATCCCTGCCTGCCTAATTAAACTGCGGGCAGTGAACTCCAGGCTATAACTCTGCTCCTCACGGAGCAACAATTCATCATTTTGCCTTGCAGCTCGTGTTATCAGGACAAGCTTTTGTCATATGGTACATGCCAGTTTTTGTTTTGACAGGTGACTTTTAATTGAACCATAATGCCATTGCTGACAAAGTTTGGGAGGACTGACGTTATAAATCACAAATCCATAACAACAGCCCTTATGCTCTTTGAAGTGTCTGAATGTTAAAGGAGCCTGATGCTATTTGTTTTTCCAATAAAAATGAGCTGTTATGAAGTACCATGGCATGAAGACACAATAATTATTTATGCAGATTCATAAAAGTAAAATAAATGTAACAGGTGGTGAAATAAGCCACCTGATGAGCAAGTTATGATGAACGCTACTGGAATAGCTATAACTTCTTTAAAGTATCTGAGTTTATATCCTTGCAGATCTCATGAATTTAGAAATGCTTCAGTGATTTCAAACAACTGACTATAATGACAGGCAATTTGCAGTTAGTGAGAGCTTTTTATGGCTACTGCAATTAGTAAGTGAGACCAAGCAGAAGTCTTGAATAATAGCTCAACTCCTGGATATGAAAAACTGTACAATTAGAGAATATATATAATATTGCTAGACAAAGGAATGAAGGAAAATAGCCATACTAACCATCAAAATCTTGCATTTAACAATACAGAAACTTTTCTAGCCTTCATATTACAGAGAAACAGTATAGTACTATACTCAAGGCCGCATCCTACCATAAGCATGGATATCCATGCCAAAATCCCTTCAAATAGAGAGAAACTGAGAATGAGAAGAAATGTTCCTCTAATTTATTGCCCAAGAGATCCTTTTTTTTTTTCTTAATTCACCTGTTTTCATTGTTAGTAAACAATATTGCACATGACCATATTCTATTTTTGTTTAATATGACACAGGGATGTTAATTGTGAGAGTGCAGTCACTTCCTTATTTTTGCATGATCATACCCCTATTTTCAGTTTTATGACATCTTTCACTTGAACATTTTCTACAGGTATTGTCTAGCGACTATAGTTCTAAAGAACTACACATTATGAAGCCACAGTATCCTTCTGCATCTTAGATTAGATCTCTTCTGCCTATCTCTTTCCATGCTGCAAACCTATTTTGTTCTATATAGCCACTGAAGTTAAACTCCAGTTATTCCAGCTAAACATTATAGAAATAATTTGCATTCAGCAGTCACTGTAGAAAACAGTAGTTTCATTATGTTACTTTTAAATTTAATTGAATGACATGCATAAAAGTGACAAGGCTTTGGCTTTAAAGATCATTTCTACTTTGAAAAACTTCAGTGAAAAGTTGGTTAAAAAATTAGCATCAACCAGATTAGCTGTCATCTAATTACTTGCATGTTGAATGTTTTCTTATTTAGAGAAGGTAGCACCTAAAATTATTCCTCATTCCAGGTTTTACAGGTTTCAGGTGACAAAGTCATCCCGCACACAGCTTATTTTGCAATACGATAGCCAATGGGGTATTGCTATGCTTTTAATCTTCCTGAAACTGCAATTTTGAAATTAGAGATATTTATCACTCCATTTAACCAGCTACAAAGATATGAAAAACTGTTTAGTCAGTACTTCCAGAATTCAATCAGACGATCACGACGTGTTCTCTCCAAGCATTAGCAGACAGCTTACCAGCTCTGTCACCTAACGCAGCCCAATGCGATTGACAGGGTGACAAATCTTTTCCTGAGGAGTTTGAGTCACATCGAATTAGTCACACAGCGATGCTAGTAACATATAACCTGCAAAGATGTAACGTCTCTCTGATTTTATACTCCCCGTGTTGCTATTCAGTCACCGCCGCGCAGATGCAGATAGAATGTCTCTTTGATTTGAAACTACTCTTGCTGCCAGTCGTGTGAGGTTTGGTAATTTGTTTTACACTAGGGCAAAGAATGCATGTGACATCTGAAGTCGAAGATATTAAAATGCACCCAGCAAAAACTAATTTACACAAATATTACATTATTTATTGCACATCAACTTTGTTATACCCAGAATTCTCTTTGGCTTCAATCTGCAAGATCAGACCTCAAAGGCAGGATTCTTGCAATATATATTCCAGATGAACTATTTAAACCAGAACATGAGAATCTTGTTCAAACCTGGCCTTGCAGAGTTATTTGGAGCTCTCTGTTGACTGATAATTTTACTTACAGTTCAGGTGGCTTTGCTCCCAAGCAAATTCATAAACCAACAAAAGAAAGCATAAAACCCACACTGTGATCCATTTGCCCCATGAACCATTTTGAGATATGCAGTTAAAGCACAGTGTCAGTCTCAAAGGCATTGTAGCTTACTAGGGAGTAAGTCTTTCTGTCTCTGCTGCCTGGCCAGGCTGGGATTTTGACGTAAAGATACCCACCTAAGGACTGAAAAGAATTTTTCAGCTCAGATTTAGAATAAAAGGAGGAAGTCTTCCTGTGGTTTCCCATTACCCAACATGAACAGCCCCAGTTTCAAGTAGAGAGACAGCCACCATTAAACAGAAGGAAATAGGCTAAAAATAAAAAGGCAAATTTAGATTATTGTTTATTGTGATTGCTATGATATCAAAAAGGGCATAAGTATCTTTAATTAATCCACAGATATGCCTGTCATTCTTTGAACACTGCTTTCATCATTTCAGAAAATGTTTTTACAACACAGAACTACAAAAGTTCTTATTTATTCTTTTCAAATACAAGTCTCACCTTTGCTACAGCGTTCATTTTTAAGAATCCCAAGTACTGCTGAGCAGTGCTGTAAGAACAGAGAGCACTTTAGATCCTCAGTGATGCCATACACCATATTAGAGGTCTGGGATCTTCACAGAATCTCCTATACATCAACCTGTGTGACCTCTGTGACTTTGGGGGATTTTTTGGAAAACTCAAACTGTTTTTGTAGGACAAAAATTGTGATTTTTCTGTAGCCTTTCTCCCTAAGTAGTTTGTTCTGATATCTCAATCATGAGCTTTGGAGCACAGCACCTTCTTGTTCTGAATTTGAGATCTGGACTGAGATCTGAAGCTGAATTTGAGGTTTGGATTCTTATACGTATTCCTTTCCTCTGTGAAGTGCAGCATTCCTTGAGAAATCTCTGCCCTTGCTGTCTGGAGAACCAGCACATCACATGGAAAAAAACAAGCTGATCTTGCAGGCTTTTCCAGACAGTAGACCCTCACTTCTATGTACCTATCATTTCTCATGGAAATTTAAGGAATTTTACACCTTTGAGATATCTATCTTGCTGTTCATTTTTGCTGAAGATTGAGAGAGTAATGAAAAAATGTAAAAGAGGTTCTCATTGGTTTACACAATAGCTGACAAAGAAGTTGCTTTTATTTTCGAAATATGGGTCTGGTTTCAAGTTGTGTGATTAAGGAATATGAAGCTTGTTACCGAAATATTAACAACATTCTTTTACTTCTTTTAAATAATAATAAGCTTTAATTTGACCCACAAGTTCTTTTCCTCTTGAGGTACAAGGATTCAGAAGACTTGGTTATGTTTTCTCAATTGGCCATTGACCTGCACTTACTGCATTGAGAAATCTAAACTTTCCCTTACACCACCTGTTAAGTATTGGATTTTAAAAGAACTTTACTTACAACATTGATTTATTTTCCATTGAGGTATTCTCAATCCTCCTAGTGGTGCACTAAATCTTGATGTCAGTTCTTGGACTCTTAATGCCTCTAAGCTCTCAAGACAATCATAGCTGAACTTTGAGGCTTTACCAAATCCCCCCAAGTTTAAAGTAGAATATATTGCTGCCAATTCAAATTATTTATCTGCTCCGGTAATTCAAACTACAAATCTCTACATGTCAATAGAAACTATTACTGTTATTTGCTCACAAAAATGGGTGCCTCCAAAGTTAATTTGTATTTGTACACAAATATGATTTCTATTTGTGTGTGGACTTTTTGATAATGCTCTTGATACTCTGCTTTTAAATTATGTATTAACTGTTTAGACAAGTAGTCTCATTTTTTTTATTTCTAGAGTGGAGAGATCAGGGATGAAAAGAATGAATTTGCCAATAACTACTATTTATATTGGCTTAAATCAAAGTGCATTTTATCATCCATGCTTCCATATGGCACTGTGGATCTGCATAATAATGTATGATAGCTGTTATAAAAAGGACACTCTGTCATCTTAAACAAATAAAGCCTATTGCTGAGACAGATGTAAACAACTTCAGCAGCATTGAGGATAGCTTCTACTGCTTTAGTCTTTTATATACATCAATATAACAGGTAAATTCCCAAATTAAGTTTAAGTAAGGTTGAAAAACATGTTAGGGATTTTAATTCATAATACTTTATATTCAAATATAACTTCAAAATCCTTTTAATTGTCCATGGAACAAATATGTATGCTCACAGCATAAGAGAATGATTGTTTTTTCTCTTTTTTTTTGACACTGCATTATTTATGGAAGCAACCTGGTCCAAATATTTTGAATCTGATCTCATAGTCTTTTCCAATGTTTGGTTAATCTCACTGTTTTCTCCCCTATATCAGTGAAGATAGACTAGACTTGCACAGCTGACCCAAATAAGGGTCACTGTTTCCCAAATTTCTAATTACTAATTACCAATGCTGCCCTTTCCCCCTCTCTACATAACCAAAAAATTCTTAAATTGAAAAAAAAAATAAATCCTGGGCAGTCTTAGCTAATACCAGTTCCCCGTGCTGGACCTGCCTTCCATGGCTGGCACCAAATCTCTCTGCACACATTTCCAGCTGGCCTTTCAACGCCACCATGGGCTTCTTATCTTTTCCTGCTAATTCATTTCACATTTATTCACATTTGATTAGGCTCTTATTTTTTAAATACAGCTATAACCACAACAGGGGATTTTCATCACACCACACTGGACATCACATGGTGATAATTATTCTCCTGGAGCAGCAAGCTATTTACCATTATTGCTGTCCTATGTGTAAAAGCTTGTCAGTGCCTGCAGGTAGAGACCCATCTTGCATTTCAGTCACACATTATTTACACAAGTTATTATTGCTAATTATAAATGTAGTCTTCCCATTTCTTGTGTTCATCTTCCCATACATCCAACCCTCTGTGACTGCGTTAATTGCCCTTGTCAGTCCCTTTGGCTGTGTCAGCCTCTCCCTTAAACCCTTGCTGTGACTTTGAATAAATTTTCCCTTATCCCATCTTATTGTCACAACAATAATAACCCTTTTAATGGCAAGGTTTAGGAGAACGGAAATGCATTAAGAAAGAAAATAAGACTAAGAATTTGAGAAGTAATGCTATGTTGATCCTCAAGAGCTGCTTTGTCTCTTAGTAACTTAACAGGAATTAAGAAAACAGAGCAAAGCACTGGGAGCATAATAATATCAATGATAATGAAAGGTTTGTATAATCCCTCAGAAAATAAAGTTACCGAAACAAGGCAACATATTTTTTCTCAGTGATTCTTTTTTTTGTTATTCACATTTAGGTAGAAAACAGTTTAGAGGGGACCAAACCCCTAATTTTAGTTCGAAAACAAAATTTTTGAGCACCTACTCAAGAAAGAGAAGCTACAGAAGAAAATCCATGTTTAACCAGTATGTGACTGTGTTTAAATAAACATTAAAAAGGGAACATTCTTTAGAGAGAAAACACCATAACCAAAGTTTTAAAGGAAAAAAAGAAAATAATATTATGTTTTGAATTTTTATTATATCAATTTAAAATGAGTCAGGAAAAAACCCATATTCTTGCAATTTTGTTAACGTGCAGCTTTAATTTCTGCAATGGATTGTACATCACAAAGAATCAGAACAACATTTTTAAATAACAATGAAATTCTCTGTGTATTGTATGTCATGCCAGAGACAGAAATATGACATGACATAGTACATTAACCTGTCAAGAGACCATAACTATTACTATGTGTTATCAAATTTTGATTTAAAAACCATGAAGAGTTAACAATTCAAATCCTAACCAGAAAAAAAATTACTTTTATATCAACGTTATCTCTGGGGATAGGCTTATAATTGAAATGCTTGGGTTTTGAACACTTTGACATTTTTACTGAATGAAATGAGCATGAGAAATTGTTCATCAAAAGCAGAGAGAAAAGAAAAAAGGTATTAGGATTTTAAACCTGTCCCAAGACCTTGACTTAGAATGGAGGTAATTTCATAGCCAGCTAGAATTTAACTCCTTGTAGTTTCCAAATGGCAGCTCTCACACTGCTCACAGAAGAAGAATATTATTTTTTTATATTATATTGTAATTATATTATATTCACTAATATTATTTATATTAAATATTATTTATTATCTTATTACGTTAACGTTAAATGGAAAGGCTGTTACTCTGATAAAGCTAAAAAATTTTCTTCTAAAATAAATATTTTATTGATGTAAGAAAGTGATTCTGACAAGGTTTTGCAACTACACTGCCATGCTACTACAGTTTCTTCTGCTCTTGCTGTCCTTCCAGATTCTTTTCTCCTCTCCTATCTTCATTCTTTATCTTTATTTCCTTTCTTTTTGCCTGATTTTCTCTCCCTTATCTCTTCTCCATATTTTTATAATTACAAGCAAATTCCTATAAAACTTAAGAAGCCTTCAGATAGATCATTACTAATATAATTACAGTATGGAGAGCATAGTGAAGTTTGAATGCAAATTAGAGTTTTTACAGTTCATTAGAAAGATTCTGGGATTGAATTTAGTTTAATCAAAACTTGAGTGCTCCTAATATACACAGCACATACCCAGTGGGGGAAAAAAATAAAAAATAGCCTTAATACAGACTCAGAGATTAAAGATGACTGCCATGTTTTGCATCCATTTACAGAAGTCCATCCAGGGTGCACCTCAGATCCTCATACCTAACAGCCAAGTGGAGCTGAATTAAAAATAATTGCATGCAATTCAGTAATTTCCAAATTAATACATATTACTCCATTTTTCTTCCTCCTTTCTGCATTCATTCCTGCCTCGGACAAACAGGAATGCTTGTCCCCCTTCCTGCTGGTGTTTGCCAGGCTCATGCCTGATGGCAACAAAGGAAAAGGAAAATCCTTCAGCATTTTCCACTTTGTCTGACCTAAGGTCACTTCAGATGTGTGTGGCACTTTAGCTGGCAGAAGAGAGGGTGCATCCTCCCTCTGATTCCCTGCTAGCACTGTCACTGTTTCCAGGTTTTAATTGATTCTGGGAACTCATCTATCTCTCAGAAGGAGAGGCCCTGGAGATCCAGTTCCATACTCCTGTAAGTGGTGAGTATTCCATATAACTGAAAAGATAGAAACTATTGAGAAATAGAGAAATATAAAAAAATATATGGAATATATATAATTTATAATTATTTAATAGTATAACATAATTTAATTATAACATTTAATTTAATTAAAATTAAAATAAATTAAATTTTGAATTATTAACTATAATTTAATTCTATAAATAGAATTTATACAATGTTTCTATATATTAAAGTATAGAAAACACATCTCTTACCTGTTTATTGGAAAAGTATATATATATATATATATATATATATATCGTCAACACAAACAACCAAAGTACTGAGTTCAATTCCACTCAGAAAATTTCTACACCTCTGTAGAAATTTCCTATTATGTCCCCCCCTTTGGCTGCTGGTTTCCCACCTAGATTTGGTTTGCAGCATCTAAAAATGTTCCAGGTATTAATCCAACTGATAACACTTTGTTTAATGCTAAAAGTTAATGCAATTTTCGTGCCATGTTAAACTACTTGCTCTATAGATTACACACAGTACTTTTCTCAAATGATCTTCAGGTGCTGGAGAAAAGAGGCAGACAGAGAAGAGGCCCAGGGAGCATGCTGGAGCTCAGCATGCAGGGGCTTTCTGGCACATACCCACTGGCTGCTTTGTGATGGGGACTGGGGGAAGGGGTTGCTGCTGCAAAGATCTCTTTAAGGAGATTGCACTGCAACACGTGTAATTCAGAGCGTGGATGTGAATGCACATACCAGCCTTGCAAAAATATAATGAAGAATTCACAGTTTAGTGTGGAAAGGTACAAGCTGCAGGAGAGATGGTTGATGTTAAAGAAGGCATTAGGTCCTGGAAGAGCGAGGAGGGTTCAGCCCTAAGTGCATTTGTGGGCCACAAATGGGCTGTGGCTGGTGCTTCCTGTGGCTTCCTGGGCTTCCAGCTGCATTTCCCTGTCTTTCATCAGTTTTTCATCTGCACAAAGTGGCTGGGTTTTCAACTGGTTGGAAAAGCCTGGCATGGCTGTCCATTAAGCTTTTGCTGCCTTAAAAAAAGGGTTTCATAATGAAAAACTTAACACACCATTTAATTATAGGGGAACAAACAAAGCACTCGGTGAAATGTAGATGCAGCCTAATAGTTATTGCTTCATCTCACTGCTAAAAAGTCAGCTGGCACAACTGCAGATGTGGGCAATGCCTGTGTCTTAAGCAGGAAGATCTGCAATCAGGTTTGGAAATGTTCCTCACTAGCCTCTCTCGTGGGACTTCACATGTGAAGTCTTGCAAAATGAATCAAGGGAAAAATGGGGTGTGAACATCAGAAAAAAGAAACTGTTAAGAACACCCTGAAAGTACTGGATGGGGCACAGCTTAATTGAATTGTGATTTGTTGGTCTTGTAAGCACTCTCCAGGAAGGAATGTCATGTTAATCTAAAGCTGTCCAACTTCACCTAATTTTCAACAGGTAAACTTTAAATGAGACAGTTCAGGATTTTGATTTCTGAGGGGTATTGGATCACATTCACCCACAGGGCTTTTATATATAAAAACCTATTTATATGCAAATTCTTTCGTATTTGTGTAAAGTGGATTATTATAAACTGACCATCCCATTCTAGTTGCTAAAAATCTTCAGTAATGGCAAAATGAAGGAGCAAATATAATCAGAACAGCTTGGTCAGGTAGATTCTGGACTTTTTGGGGCATTCCTGTGAGTTCTTGAAATGTGGAACAGTAAAGTTAAAAAATTGTCTTTCATAGAAGGACACAGGAAGAGAAAGTCCTCAGAAAAGGCTCTTTTGATTACTCTGGCCTTAATTAGGGAGAGAACTAATACTGGGGAAAGTTCAGAATATATTACTCAAAAGCCAAAAGAAATGAGGACAGGTTTTTGCTACAGAATCAAATCTGTCAATTCCTAATTTTTTTTTTCCCCAGAAAAGTCTGGCCAAACACTGTCAGAGACTGGAAACCATTGGTGTCTCAAGACATTTTGGGATGCCTGAAATGCCTGTGTTCCTGTGGTACCAGGGTCAGGTCAGACCCTGCCCAGGTGAGGCAGTGAAATGCCCCAAACCCAGCACAGAGCCTGGCACAACTGTCCAGTTGGTAGTTCCACATGTGTTTTTCTATATATTTTCTGTCTGTATCTCTCTTTCCCCTTCTCCTAATTCTTTTTCTTATGGAACGTTTTGGGTAAGTTAACATCTTATGAGTTTAAACGTTTCTAAGTTAAATGGGCTGAGCCATAAATTAATGCTATGTTTTATATTGAATTTGGTGTTGTTTTTAAACCTCTGCAAATGTTCCTTTATTTTCTTTATTTTGCCACTAAACTTTTGTGTAATTTTGATCTCTTGAGAATATATGACTTTTTTTTTTCTCCTGTGTGCCCACACAGGGTAAAGGAACCTATTTGCTCCCTAATATTTGAATGTTCTGTTCTAATATCCAAATTTTACTTTGCCCAGCTTTTCAATACAACATTCTTTAGACATTTGTAGCAGAAAATCCTGCCTGCAACAAGGAAACATTTGCTATTACAAGGGATGCCCTTTGATTACAGTTTTAGTGCAAACATATAATTTGGGATGGAGTACATTTCTTTCACTCACCCACTGTGAAATTCATTAGAAAAACCAAATATATATTTGTGCTGTCTCTCAGGGTTTTACTGGCAGAGTTTGAGCATCAGCACAGAATGCTGCCATCCACAATAATTAACACTCCTCACCTTCAGAAATGAATGCCAGCACCTCAACTCTCCTTGCAGCCATCCAGTTTTAAAGACTACTAAGATTACTACACCAAATGGATGGAATCAACCCCTAACCTCCTCATTGGAATTAAGAACATACTAATTCTACTGAAAGACTGCCGACTATACTTTTTTTTTTTTTTTAACATTCCTTGACTTTTGAAGGCAGCAAAACATTTATTCCAGTGCTGCCTGCTGGAAATTTGCAATATCTAGCTGACCAAGAAGATGAAACTGGTATAATATGATTAGCAAAATGATCCAGAGCAGCTGAGGTGATTGAGAGAGTTTGCTGGTCACAGGTCTCATGCTCATCCCTAAAAGGTTACAGACATGACAGTGGATTGTTTTGAAAATTCTGGCAATATTTGTTTATTTAAACAAGTTACCTGTAACAGAGCAGTTCCCTCTTTTCCTGGAAACCAGTTAGTGTTTCTTTACATCCTTTATCTCTCCAAGGCTGAAATCACCTTTGAGCAATAATGAAGTATTACAGATTGTGCTGGACTTGGAACAATACACAAAGTGGCCATTTCATACACCATCTATCTTGTAAGCACACATCATTACAGACAATTACGTCATTTATCTAAGAACTAGTAGCCTTTCTGGTAATAATGCTGCATGGAAAATCAGATATTAATTCAAGCATATTTTTCTTACAAACATTCAAAATTTTCTTCTAGATTTACCCACTAATTTTAAGAGGTTAGAGAGAACAGACAGATGATTTTGCAAGTTTAAGCTCATTGGATAAAAGAGACATTAATATTGTTAGTCTTTGCTCTGGAATTCAATTGACAAAAATAAATTATTATGCTTGTTAATATTGCATGAGTCATATGGCATTTGAATTTACAGTATTTTTAGTATTTAAACTTGTCCATAGTAGGTTCACAACTGACTGCAACACTCTTGTTGCCTCCAAACTGTTCTTACAGTTCTTCTCTCGCTTTCATCTTTTAGATTATTCTCTAATACATTAAAATAATATAGTTTCTTTTTTCAACAGGCATGCATTATTGTTTACTAGACTGGCAGATCAATAATCTTTGGTATCTTTTCCGTTTTGGTTGCACATATCAGTATCAACCAAATTCTGCTACATTATCATAGCTAAGTCAAACAAGGTAATATGTGGAAACATATTCAATGAGTTCATAAAAATTATGGACTCATGTCACTATTTATAATTTCTATATATCTGTATTGTATTCATGTATTCATCCATTTCTTCTAATAATACCCAGTCTTCAGAAATAAATTGCCAGATCATTTATTTAGATGAATGTAATAATTTGATGTCTTCCATTTTTCTACAAATGAAACACAAATTTTATGAATTAGTCCACAATTCCAAATCATTTACTACTCTGAACAAGGGCATTTTATCCTGTCATTTCCTCCTTATCTTTTCAGTTATTTTTCAGCCATCCTAATTCATTTGATCACCAAAGCAGCAGGCACTCTGTCCCCTGATAAGCTAACATTTATAGCTTTCAGTATAAATGCATATTTTAATGTGAACAGTGTCACTGATATTAGTTTTAATGCAGAAGTTCTTTCCAGCTCTCCAGGGAATAGAAAGATGCCACTTCAACAGACAAAATACTGTCCTATTCAATTATAACCTTATGAAGTAAGTTTATCCTCAAGTATTGAAATCAATAAGCAATAGAGGAAGGGATGAGGCTGCATTGAAATTCAAGGAAAATTTTATGATATCTCTCCAATGGATTGAAGGTCTGCTAAAATCCTTAAATGATCTGCTTATCATTTTCATGAAAAGTTTAATCAAATTTCACTCCATTTCTAATTTAAATTTATGTTCTTTTTTCTATATATATATATAAATTTTGTGTCTATATATACATTTCTATAATTCAGAAAACAAGCTTGTAAATAATTTTTCATCTATAAGTGCAGAATTTCAAAATTTAAATAAAGTCACTGTATTTTCTCTAAAGTTCCATCAGGCAATATTTATTAAAACCATTGTGGAAATGGAATTGGGGGGAATAGGAATCCTTTTTCCAATGTGTGAAATGGGAAAAAAACTTCGAAATCAAACAGATTTTCAAAGCATTTACAGTTAAAGGTAAAATCAAAACTCATACAAGTTCATAAAAAACTATAGTTTCCTACAAAACAGTATTCCAACTGCATAAAAGAAGACAAAACCCCCGAAGATCGAGTGCCATCATCCATGTTTTAAAATTCCCTTTTCTTCTTCATTAACTAAAGAAAGTTGCAATTTGGAATTAGTTTCACAAAGGTGTATTGAGGCATCACCCTTCATTTACAGATTTGGAAACATTTTTATTTTATTTCTTAGCTTTCCACTTCAGATTAATTTTTTTTTTTTTTTTTTCAATCTAGAATAAAGAAGATTCTGATGTCAACTATACCTGTTTGGAGTGATTTGTGGAAGCAAACTCTGGACCTTTCTGGAAGAAATTGGAATGGAAGGTATCCAAACCTTCACTTTCTAAATAGACACTTAGATTTCAGAATTATCATTAGTGAATTACCCATATGCATCCTTTTAATAATCATCCTTAATAAGGATAAAAGCTCATCCTCAGATGTAATTACAATATACTGCTGATCTTTACTAAGTCTACAAACAGATTATTTTTAATATTTGACCCTTGGGATCAAAACCAAATCAGAGATTAAATGAAGTCAAATTTTTTCATCAGCTCGCTATAATACAAAATAAAATACAGGGAGTATCCACAATTATTTTGTATTCAGATTTTGCTTTGTATTGTGTTCAAGTACTAATCCTTCCATATACTATAAAAGATTAATGCAAAAAAAGGGTAACTAACTGTAAAAGGGTGCAATACAGTTCAGGTTAATGCCCTTTTGTATTAGACAAAAATAATATGTTTGAGATGGAGAAATTAAATTTCCTGAAAGAGGTCAGCACAGGAATCAAATGAATCCCTCTGATTCATGCAGAGTCATGCATTAACCACTTGAGATTTGGAAGGAAAAGATTTAAAGCTTTTTTTGTTCCAGTACAGATAATTTCCTTTAATAACTAAGATGCTGTTTTGTCTTCAGAATATCAGCTCTACAGATTAGTTGAGTTTTGAAGGTCCTCCAGAGCACAACATCTATGATTAAACACTTTCTAAAGTTCATTGTACCAGCAATTGTGGAAATTCCATTATTTTAGCAAGAGCAGGCATGTCAAATTTATCAAGGCATGATAGGACTGAGGACGGAATAGAGGTAAGGAATCTAAGTTTATAACATATTCATAGGGTGCAGAAGTTATTATAAACCTCATTAACGTGTGGTACAGCAATCGAAGGAAAAGTGCAGCTATCATGACTCTTGTTAGGTCTAAATTGTGAGCAATTACCTTCAAAAGTTTTAAAAGACAGCAATCCGTAGGCAGCAGAATTGTGCAGGCATGATTCCTTTGGCTTAATTTACTCATGAGAAAAGCCTCTGTTTATAATTTAGCCTCCTGAGGAGCTCCAGGCACGTGGGGATGTATAAAAGTCATGTGAAGTGTTACAGCCTCTCCACCCATGGTGGAGCCTCAGCAGTTCCCCACCCAAATACTTAATTCTAGAGAAACTTGGGGAGGAGCAGTGGGGAGAACCCTAAAATGACTCCTTGAGCCAGGAGATAATGCCACAGAGGGAATTACCTGCTTTTTTTTTTTTTTTATTATTTTACAAATCTTTTACAATGCCAATTCATATCCAGAGGCTAACCAAAAGCTGTTCAAGCAACTTTGGTATGGAAGAGCAGAACATGTACAGTTCTGTTAAATTATACACTATTCTTAATCTTTGCTTCTTTAAACAATTGAAAACAAATGATACTCTTGACTTCTTAAATGGATATTTTTGATCCTCAAAAAGTTGCTAAAAATAGAAATCCCATGCTTTGATCAGCTATAAAGGACAAGCGTGGCCAAGTTGGGGCTATAAAAATAGAAAAAACTAATTCTACAACATTTTCAAAGTGTTTGAATTACCCAGCTGCCTCTTAATTTTGGGCTCAATTAAATTCACTAATAGGAAAGCTTCTGAATAACATAATATTTCAGATTAGTAGTAGAATAACACTGTCATTTTCAGACTAATACATTGTGACATCTCCTGTCTAGAATATATTACTTAAGATCTGAAAGCTTTGATCATAAAAACATCTTTTTCAGGGCTTCCAAACAAATAAAATAATAACATAGTAAGAGAATGCATAAAGGTCTAAATGCTAATATTGCAGAAGGAGTGAAAATATTTCTCGGTTAATTTAAACATTTGTGTCTTTGTGTCTTTGACATTTGGAGCCAGAGGAAGGGGTGTTAAGAAGTAATTGCATTCACTGCCTTCCAGATATCTTTTATTTGCTCTCAAGTGGATCTGAATTCAAGAAATGGCTCTGCATGTTTGTGTGAATGGGGAAAATATTTCATTTGACATTTTGTTCTCTGGTAGCATTTTTATGCGTTTGCACATACAAATAGTCTTTGAAATAAAAACTCTTTCAATACACATATGAATGAAAAGAGGGCAACAATGCTGCTCTTCTAATCTTCTGTTTATGAGACAAAACATGCCAGATAAGGATCTTTGACATCTTTGACCTTTTTAAAAGATGCTTTTCTTTTAACCAATGAAAATTTTGCACTAGGATCAGTGATGAGCAAAATTAAGCTGATCTCAAGAATCATTAAATAAAACACAAGTATCATGAGGCACAATGCATCAAACCTCACAGTGTAAGGGCAGTAACCCTGATAACCACTACACAGATGAAGCTATGCATTGAAACCAGACTTTTTCAGATTTGCTTCCCTTAGAAGAGTTTTCAAAGGCACAGAACTATAATACGGCTTTAGTTGCTTGATTTCAAAAACTCAGCTGTGGACATTGGTTTAAATGTTACACTCAGTTACAGGAGAAAAGGTAATGAGCACATAGCTTGTGGGGCAGCTCGGGTGCTCAGATATGGGTGTTTTCTGCCATTTCACCAAAAGCTGCCCCAGGAGGTTAAGCATGGTCAGGTCTTTTATTTGCCAGCTGCTGCTAGATGTGTGGGATGCTGGAGGCCATTTGAGAAAGCTTTAAGTATTTTAGTGCCTAAATCACTCCAAGGTTTTCTGAAATTAAAAAAAGACAAACAAACAAACAGACAAACAGACACAAAGCCCAAGAAAAACAAAAGCATTATGAAGATTGAGATATCTTTAAAAGAAAGTCTATATATTTTTTGTTCCAACCTAACTTGCTTTTAATTTTATAGTCATTCATCATGACTACTAGCTAAGAGGGGAAACCAGGAAAAATAGGAAAAATAAAGGACTCTTCTCTCACTTAACAGCTATTTGCAGTTGTTTCATAGACGTCAATATAGTTTGTGGACCCTTCATAGACAGGATTAACTCTGGAAAATAATGTATCTTCCTCATTAATAAAAACTATAATGAGTCCAATCACTCTATACGATTTGCATCTTGGTTTAATAGACACTGAAAAAGGTATCTCAAGAAAACCCTTTAAAATCATCTGAGTGACAAAGTTAACACAAGCTCCCATGTAAGCACGGGAGCTGCCTGACAGCAGAAATCATATAGGGTCACTTTCTAATAAAAAAAAAGGAAAAAAAACCCCAAAACAACAAAAAGCAAAAAAAACCGGGGGGGGGGGGGGGGGGGGGGGGGGGGGGGGGGGGGGGGGG
>JAHLSL010000111.1:166644-237920 GCA_025920805.1 Petroica traversi | reverse complement strand
CCGGTGGCACCGGGCTTGTATCCTTGCCTGTGTCGGGCTGCGGGCAGGCAGCGGAGGGGCGGCTCTCCCTGCTGCTCAGCCCTCCCCCGGCCCTGCGAGCCGCCGCCTCCGCTCCCCCTTCCCTCCTCGAGAGCCGCCGGGCCAGTGCCTTTTCCCCCCGCGGGATTCGTGGAGTTTGCTCGGGGAAAGCTGGGAAGAAGGCACGGCCGGGTGAGTGCTGGTAGCGAGGGTTTGTATGGGCAGCAGCGGAGGTTTGTGTTGTGGAGCTTTCCCGGTGTTCGCTGCAGTGAGAAACAGCATGGGTAGTACATACAGTGTGCTAAACACCGGTAATTAAAAGCTTATAATGGCCAGAAGACACACGCGGTTTTGTGTGGATGCCTCTTTAGCGATGAAATCACGGCGTTTCCAAGGCTTTGCTGGCGCTTGAGAGCTCTCTTGCCAGTTATTCGTGGAATTTGCTTTACGGACAAAAATCGGTATTTTTAATTATGTGTTAATTGATGGGTTTAATATAACTTAGTATGACTTAATCGGGGTACATCTCAATTCCTTGCCAACAAAATACTGGCCAAAAAATACTGCTTCTGCAGAGTTTATATTCCTGAAGTAGGAGATGGGGCGGATGAATTGTCCCAAGGACTGTCACTGTCCCTAATTAGTGCTGCAGGAAAGCTTGGCAGGTCGCGGCGCCTGCGGTGTTTGAAGCTGTACTTCATTCAGACCTCAGAATTTCACCAGGTTTCCTGTGGTGGCTTTGGGTGGCCAAAGGTGAAAGACCAACTTCTGATTCCAGGGATTTCAGTAGCAGAAAAGCTTCTGTCTGAGATAACAGAGTCCTTCTGGTTCAAAAATCTGTATCTTTCTTGAGCTTTGTAAGAGTATTTATTGTGCTGTGACGTGAAAAATTATGTTTTTTCAAATATTGGAATTTTGCCTTTTTATATGTATTTATTTTGCCTGCGGCTTTTTATTTTATAAATCTTTAAACTCTAAGTAGACCTCTGACTAAGTTTACTGTGAAGTGGTGAGAATTGCCTTTCCTATTAAAGAGTTTAATCCTCTTAAAAAAAAAAAATTATACGTTTTCCCAGATGCTAAAAGACAGATTTGGAGTTGGCTTGTATGCCAGCTGAGCCCTAAGTTGTTTTAGGCCTGCTCTAAGCCTGATACATGGTTTGATGTTTCCCTTGCTTTTTGAATGTGAAATCAAAGTTCTAAAGCACAGAATGTGTGTAATACTTCTAAAAAGAGATTCTCTAAGTATTTCTATATTTAACGTTGTAGAGTAAATGTTTGTTATGTTAAATATGTGCCTGTAAAGAAGGTTGAGTTTTACATGAATTCTTTCCGAAGCATTAGTAGCCAGACCTTCAAATAATAATAATCGTTCATTCCATTATATATTTTTGTGATACTCTGCTACACACACAGAGCTTTTTTCAGAATGTACTTAATGCTTCACTACTGAATGTGATGTTTAAAATCAGTTTGGTTTTTTGCACCTATGGCATCTCATGTTTCCATCCTTTGGCTTGTAAGGGCACTAACGTTCCCCTTCCCGTTCTCTGGCATTCCTTTACTGTTACTTCCTTTGTATCCTCACTGTCTTTTCCATCTATTCTCCTTTAGAAGTTTAGAACTAGTAAAAGAACCATGGGATATGTACCAAGAAAAATAGACAAGAAGTTGTTTAAATCAAAATAAAGCCCTTTTTCTTCTTCGTTACCCATTCCAGTTGCTAAAGTGCTATTCAGGTTCTTAAAAAAAACAGAGCAAAAACATTTCTCAAAGAAAACAGAAGGTGAAAGGAATTTAATTTATTATTATTACAGTTCCCGTGGGTTTTTTTCAAGTCCTGTTTTCTTTTAAACAGTTGTGTTAAGTAGAAGCATTTTAGAATTTTTTTGCCCTTAAAGCATTATATTGTTAAACCTATTTCTGACTGCCAGGCACAATGATTGTAGATAGATAGGCCTGTGTTATAGCCGTGATTCTCAAACTTGGTGTTTTTCAGGTCAGAGGCTAAAAATGGCACTCGGACACCATGAAACTGATGAGGTTCTGAGAATGGCTGCTGAGCCGGTATGTGAAGTCAGGCATGGAAGTAGTGAGAATTATTTTGATGAAGTTTTGTGATAAACAACTTCTCAAATATGGAGCAGAGCCCACTTCTGTGTCGTCTGGCCCCGTTTTGGGTCCACCATGCAGCTCAGCAACAGCAGAACGAAACTGCCCTAACAGTGAATTCTGGTAGTTTTGGTGCATTTCTGGAAGTTTATCCCTGAAAGAACAGTTGGTTTGTAACTTAATACAGTTTTTCACTTTTATGCACTTCCCTTTTCAAAGAGATTGGTCTCATGTTGAGGTAGCCATAAGCCTGTCTGAAAGTTTGTGCAGAAGCTGGGGCTTCAGCACTGTGCTGAGATGGATGGAAATGAACCAAGCACTTGCACAAACCTATGATTATTTTTCTGAGTTGATTTTCCCTCAGATGCAATTGTGCTTTAGATCAGAGCATCTCCAGGAAAAACAAAATTTATTGGGTCAGCACTGGAGGGGTTTTTGAACATAAACCTGAAAGTGATTGTGTGGCATATTGTCTACAGGTTACAGTACAGACAGTTTAGGATTTCATATAAAGGTTTAAAACTACATACATTTATGTACAATTACTAATGAGTAAATTATTTTTCCATTATAGGAATATGCCCTTGGTGGTGATGGCACATCAGGATCCAGGATGGTGGACCAAAGGTAATTGATTCCAAGGGATAAGTGGGAATACTGCAGTGTATTTGAAGGAAATTGTCATGTGCTCATGGGGGTGTAAATATCCAGGTGAGCCAGGTCTAGTGTACATGTGTCTGTGGAGGTGTTACTGTAGAAGTTGTTTTTAGGTGGTATTGTGTTTATTCAGTAAACTAAATTACTGACATTCCACAATTTCTAAAATAAGGGATGAGAGATGAGTGAAGGAATTCTCTAGTCTAAATTTTGAGAGAATAAGCAGAAGTTCTGGTAACCCTGTATGATCTGGGTAACACAGGTAATAACTGCTGTCTGTTGAGATTAGGGGGATGTTTTTGAAAACGTTTTTTTGACACTCTTAAACTAGCAGCTGTCTATGAGTAAATGGTTTCATGATCACTGTAGCTTCTTCTTACAAAAACAGCCTAGCTTTTCTTGTTAGCTTTTAATATAGAATTCTCAGAGACTTGCTATCAGTTGTGAAAGTATTAGGGGGGAAAAAGTAGAAAAGTAGAACTACAGTGATCTGCATTGTCTTACCACTTTTCTATTGAACGTGAAAGCAGCAATGAAGTGGTTTTTTAATACTTGGGATTCTGTGTGAATCTGTGAAATATTAGAGTTGTAGAAATGGCCATTTATGTTCTATTTCTGTTATAAAGGACGCTTGCTGTTAATGATCATTATTGATAAGTAGTGATTAAATCTGTTAATTTGGTTCTGGAGAATGTCGAGCTTGGAACTCAGGAAAAATGACTGTTTTGTTTTGGCCTCTAGATTAAGAATTCTTTAAATTAAGTTAATTATCAACGTTTCAGCATTTACAGAACTTATTCTGAGCATATTTTTCAACTTCTTAGCTTGACAACTCTAATCACAGAATATGGAAACTGCGTGGAGGAAATGAAACAACAACTGCAGTTTTATCAGGTATGGTCATTCCTAAAAATTTCAGGCTGGATCTTCTTTAAGTGGTGTGAATATGTAGGCCACTGGTTTTGGTCATGCTTCACAAAGCTTTTGGACTGCAGGCTGCCTCAAGGGGATGAATGGAGTGCTTTCTGAGAAAAGATTGGGAGATTGTCCAAATTGCAGCAGTGTAATCATGGGGGTTGAGCTGAAAGGGAACCCTTCTCTATTCAGCCACACAAAGTGAAAATTTTTAATGCTTCATGGCACCACTGAAAAGGGAAGTGATTAAGATTTGTGGTGTAGAAAGCAATTTTTACTCATGATCTTCATGCAGAAGTTGTACACTGGTTTTGGTTTAATGCACTTAATTTGTTTGATCTGTCCATCATAAAGGTTTTGCAAATAGTCTTGCAGCTTGATCAATTTCAGAAGGCATCAGAAGCACTATGGCTTTCTGGCACTAGTAAACAAAACAGCCAGTCTGATTCATATAACTGGGGTTTTTCCTAAGTTAATTCCTAAATTTTCTTCAAATGCTTGCAGCAGAAAAGATGAGTTATCTACTCTCCCCCTAAAAACTTGAGTTAATTAAAAATCAATCTGTAAGAGCTGTAAGAATTTCAAAAGGTCAGGTTTAATGTCCATAATAACTTCCAAATGCTGAGGTGTAACAGGACTTGACAGCTGTTAAATTCAAGTGGCATCCTGTGACTTGCCTTAAAAAACCAATTGACTTTCATTTACTGTATTGTGCTGAATTAAGTTGCTCATCTTTTACTGTGTCAGTCAGAAATACAGGGTGAAAGAATTTGTGTAACTTAAATGGGTGCTTACTCTTGCATGTCTTTATGTCAGGCACAAATGGGTGAGATGACACTGAAATTGGAAGAAGTCACCAAGGAAAATGAAAGGTAAATAATTGCACTGCCATGTTGCTACTACTGTTTCTCATGGTTTCTAAACATAATTTTTTTTTCCTACAACTGTGAAATCTTTTAAATCTTCAACTACCAAGTAATTTCAGGATCTTAATGCTAGTCTTTAGGTGATTAGTACAGATTACAGCACCAGTTATAGATTTTACTAGATCTAAATTTGACTTGCAAAGAAGTAGAGTGTACGGGTGAAAGGTACAGTGTATTTCAGTTGTTTTTAAAAAATCCCTGTTAAAGAAATATTTTGCTGAAATTAGCTCTTTGAATTTCAGGCTGCATGCAGAGTTGAAAGAGCCACTTGAGAAGCAGCTGGAGGGTCTTCCTTTCATGCATCTGGAAACTGATATTCCTGTGGAGGAAAACATAGTGAGAACCCTTCAAGAACAGCTACGACTGGCAAAGCAAGTGTGTGAGATTAAGCATTTATATTGTTTTGTTTCTCTTGTTATGCCTTGGTAGGTTAGGGGAGGCTGTTTTATTTCTTGATTCTGAGCTCATTTGTTCAGAGTTCCTTGAGGCTGTTTCGAGGCCCTCTTGAACTTAAAGACTTGAAGAAACTCCTTTCCTGGATTCAGAAAATAATTTTTTAGTATGAATTTGTGTCAGTAATTTTACCTGGTTGACTTGATCCTTATGTTGCATTCATGATCAGAAACTCCATGAAATATTTTGTTCAATTCAGGCTTGTTATTTTAATCAAAACCATAGTAATGTGATGTGATGAGGGAATTGTATGTGGGATATAGCAAATAATATCTAAATCTGAAAATACAAGTGAATTTGTTCAGTTTATTACCATATAACAATTTTGTTGTGTTTGATTAAGTTGAATTAGACAGCTGAATTTTGGTATTTGAATAGTATCTGTACTGTAGGCCTACCTTAAAGACCTGTAAAAGTTTGAGCTCTTAAAAAAAAAAAGCAAAAAAGTGGAAATGGAATTTGAACTTCCAATCATGTTTTCCTGCACTTGAATTTAAATTCTTAAAATGTATGCAGAGAAAAGTATAGGTAATGGCATTTCTTCAAAAGAGAAGTTATTTTTAGAGAATGATAGATGAAGACAAATGTGCTCCAATGGAATAATCTTCTGTAACTTAGGAAAAAGACCAAGCAGTTGAGCTCTGGCAGACGCTATTACAGGAGCACGAACGACTTCAACAGCAGTACCAGGAGCGCCTGACTAAAACACAGATTCTCATGACTGAAAGGAAAAAGCAGAATGTAACTTTCATTTTTTTTTCATTCACCTTTATTTCTTTTCATATATATCTCTACGTGTACAGAAAATAAGCACGTGCATAGAAATAAGCCTGTGTTTGAATTGCATAGTGGGAAATCTTCAGGACAGTAAAACTTCTGAAAAAGTTGCTTAAGATTTCTGAATTCTGAGGTGAAAGGCTTCCTTTATCTGTTCTCCTGTGTTGGAATAGCTGGAAAAGTAGTCTCCGTTTCCTGCTGTTATTCAGTAAAGAAGTAAACAGGTGAAAAATCAAGTTTGCTAGTATTTGTGTAGTGCTAGCTTATGTTTAGCAGCCTGTTCCTCTCTGCTATGTCTGGGGAAGGCCTTTCAGGAAATCTTAGAAAAGGTATTCTGCTCTGATGAGCTATGTAAAGATGCTCAGTGTGTAAAAAACTAATAGAAACTTGGTGCCTGGATGTACCTTACTACATGTATTTCTAGGCCTGTAAAGAGAACCTACAAATTATTTTAATATTTCCTCTATTTTCAAGTACAGTTGACTTACAGGCACAGTTACAGCTCATCTTAATAATATTTTTTTACTGATTTTGGGGTTTTTGTGGTATTAAGTTCACCTTGGTGATGTGATCTTTTCTGAGAAACAGGGCAAGTGTCTGTGCAGTTGTATTCTGTCAAGTTTTGTAATAATTTCAAGGAATATTTAAGAGTGTAGTTCCAGCTTTCTTCTATTGCTCCTGTTTCTTCTATTGGATTATTTCTTGTGTTGTATTGTCAGTTATTAATAACTTGCACAGTGGAGTATAGAGAGTCACTGGTGTTGGTGGGAGGGTTTCAGGCTGCCAGATTCCATTTTTTATTAGTAACTAAAATTTTGGTGGATTTTAATGGCACTGTGCAAAAAACAAGGCTAAACAGACTTTTATTCTTAAATGCTACTGGCCTCCCAGAGAAAACAGCTCTCCAGTTAAATGAACTTTTAGTTTAGGTTTAGCTTTCAATGAAGGAGCAGCAAACAGCTGTCAGAGGTAAATAGAAATAGCTAAGATCAAGTAGAATTAGAATTGCCAGAAGGCAAGGAGGAGAGAGGCTATCATAAGGACTGGCTGTAATAGGTGAGGGAGAGGCAGGAATAGGTTTTTAGCATGTCCTTGACCTTGAGGCTGTAAGACAGCACAATTAGAAGATATTTCAGCTTAGGGGCTTCAGTCCTCTCTCTGCTCTGAAGGCACCTGGCCTGCTGCAGAATGTTTTTCTGGGTTATGATGGTTCTCCTAGGATGACAGAGTTCACGTTCAGGGACTCAGGAGCTTAACTGAGCCTTTTATTTAATGGACACAAGACATCCTGTATGGCAAAGAGCAAATGAAAAGGTCCATAACAGGCTTTTTTTTTAATTAAGGGGTACATGTCTGTTACTTTGCTTGAAGTAGCAGTCTGTGTGGCTCTCTAAAGGCACTGCTCATCTGTTCTTCCATGTTTTGATAGGAAGTACATGTGAGTTTTGGAAGGAGGTAGTTTGTTACCCAGGGAAAATCAGATATATTTTTCAGTAGTAAATCTAATTTTATGTGGTAATAGGTCAACAGCTAAATACAATCTTGCTGAAATCTGTGAAGACACACTGAATTTCCTGCTACATGTATAGTTTTTTTGAAAATGTTTTCAGTTGACTATGAACCTTTCTAATTATTCACTCTTTTTGACTATAATGATTCTAAGAATCTCTGAATTCTCTTAGGATCAACTGACTAGTTTTCAGCAGCTGACTCGCCAACTGCACATGGCCAAGGAGAAAATAGAGTTGGTGAGTAAAACCTTCTGAACAGTGAGCTAGTAATTTATTCCTTTTCCTCCTAGACCCTCAAAGTCCAAAACCAAAGCAAAATGTCCTTCACACACAGCTGGTTGAAAAAGTAATAGTACCATTCAAATTTGCAGACTTTTCCAGCAACCAGGAAATAGTGGCTTTATTACTGAACTCTAAACACCAGGCCAAGGTGGTTGAGAGGTCAGCTTTTAATTTTATGTGAGCTCTTTTTTCTGCAATTCAGAGCTAAGCTTACACTCAGAATTACAGTATGTGCTTAATGTACCTCACACATTCAAATCCTCTTCACAAAGTAAACATTTTTTTTTTTAATTATGCCCTCTTGCATATGCTAGCTGTGGCACATGTTCATCCATTCCTATTTTGGTCCTGCTGTCTTCAGTGTCTTTGTCACCTTTTTGCATATTTTTCTGAGCTCTAATAATCTTCCAAATGCTTTATTCACATCCTTAGACTCTGAGACTTCTTAGTAACTAAGCTTTAGCCTAGGCCTCCCAAAATGGACAAACAGTTTTAGCAGAAACTGTCCAGTAGCTTTTGTAGAAAAACTGAGGCGAAAGAGGGGTTGAAGTTTTTGACTGAGCAGGTTTGTCTTTGAAAGACATGATTCCTGTGTGATTTTTCAATTATTTTTTCTTTGAGTGTTTGTTTTGAATACTGGCAGTCCAAAAAGACTCATGACCATTCCTAGCAGCCTGCTCTTTTGTTTTTATCCCTGAAACCCTTTTTCACATCAGAGAAAAAGCGTTAAGACAATATTTAAGATAATCCACTTGTTTGCATTACCCAAGAAACATTTGGCACCATCTGTTACCAAAGGCATGAAGATGTCACAGGATAAAGCATCAAGCCCCCTATGGAACTAACAAACTGAAAAATAGGAAGTGAAGAGACACATTAATTAGTCACGTTTTTTATTGTGGTTAAACAGCTGTGTTACCGAGATGTGTTCAGGTTGGAATTGTTCAGCACATTTGTGCATGTTCTGGAAATGAGATTTCGTATTGAAGCAAGAGTGTTCACTGCTGGTGTTAAAATATTTAGGGTAGTAAAAACTGAAGTAAACTGCAGAAATGTGCAGAAAGATCTTATTGATTATCTGAGTTAATTTTACTTGACATTTCATTGATATTAATAAAAACAAAATAATAAATGTGGGCAAGATGCGGTTTTTACTTTGGGTACTTCATGATGGTCTTGCAGTTAACTGTTACCACTCAAAATAAGTATTTTAGAAACATTGAGTGTCTGAAAACAATTTTTTGCAACAGTCAAAAAAGCAAGAACATCAGCAATTAATAAAAGAGACGTGGGAAAGGGGAATATCATGCATTTTGAATGCTGCCTGCCATTGTGGTCATCTTGACTATCTCAGTGTAAGGCATGTGTAACATACACAACATTTTCAATACTATAATGAACATGTTAAAAATATCTCTGAATTTCACAGACCAATCAGCAGTTCCTGAAGACTGTGACAGAACAAGATGTGGAACTAGAGCAGCTACGAAAACAACTAAGGTATAAACCAGGCAGATTAAAACAATTATTAATATTTTTTCTATAGCTTTTGCTAACCTGCTGCTGTGCCTTGGGCCGTGTTTGTCCTGCGAGCTGATTTCATCCTCATAGTTACAGTAGTTTCAGTAACTGTCTCTTAAGTTTGTTAGATATCTTTAGTGTCCAGTTAGTGTTGTTTGGTTCAGCTTTTCCCTGAAATAGTCAACATGTGGCCTTTGATTTAAAAGAAAAAACGGTGTCAGTATCACAGCACAATTAATTACGAAGTTTGAATTTCTGATTTCATTAGAATACAGTTTGCTCAAAAGCCAGTTACATGGTTACACATTACAGCTCTGAAATTTGAATTTTCAAACAAACTTCCAACTTTTAATAATTTTAATAAAATTTGTTTTTACTCCTTATCAATAGAGGACTCTAAACCATAGATTCTGTGCAAGTTGAAGGTAAAAGAAGTGTTAACTAAACCCGACATTTATCAAGGAAAAGGAGAAATAATATCTGTGGCACAATTTCGTGATTGTATTTACAGCTGAAGTCTATTCAATGCCAGTTTACTTTGTCTGTTCTCTCTTTTAATTAGTGGTGGTTGATGACAAATTAAAATTTTATTTCATTCAACAGTGAATTTATGAACTGAAAGTAAAACAGGAAGTTCAGCCAGTATCCGTCTCTACAGGCACTAATAATGCTCATTTTCCTCTCAGGTCAGCCTAAAGTCCTTGCACCCCTAAAAACAGTGTTTTATTCCCAAAATTAATAGGAGCAGCTCTGTCTAGCCCTTAAAAGTGCTGCAGTGCTTCTCCAAGAAGTCTGGAATATTTTCAGTTGCTTCTATAGCATGAAGATACAGTCTGCATGGATTAGATAGTATATGGTGCAGACAGTTCTAATCCTTTTGGATGTTTTTAATAGTTTTACATGATTTATGGTAATAGAGTACTAAGTCAGGGATGCAAAAGTAGATTTAAAGAAAACAACTTGTGCGTTAAGAGAATTTAGGTTTAAATTAGGTTTGTATGGCCTGGATAAAAAACACATATTAAGTAACTTGGCATAGCTAGAGCATGGATCTGCATTTTAAAATCTTAAAGATCCTAAACAGAGATTACTTGCCAAGATTAGGTTAAAGGTGTACTGTACAGTAAAGAATAAAAGCGACATCTTCAGAATCAATTCGTTGCCTGTAAAATGCAGACCTCTGAACTCGATCTGAATCTGAATTGATTGCTAAAATACATTTTTAATACTTGAGGTGTTCTGATTTTTATGACCTTTGATGTTTTTCTTATTTTTCCCTTCTTATGCTGTCTTTTGAGGGTTTGTTTTTTGTTTTACAATACTTTTAAAATATTTTGTGGGAGGCAATTTAGGGTCCTCCTGAATTTACAGTACTTCTTGTAGGAGAAAGATACAGACAAGGGTCAAAGTCTTGGACCTGTACTGAAGACTTGGTGTTTAGAAATAATGTTTTTATTGTAGTTTTTGCTTCTTAAAGAAACTGTAACTAAATAAACTTTTCCAGTTAATTGGGCTGAAATAAAGTATTTGCTGTAAAATTGCTCAGATTGTTACATTTTGCTTAAGATCTTCATGTAAGTACAGTATGCTTTACTTTTATGTCCTTAATTCAAAATCAGTATTTCTATAAAAAATATTTGGTTGAAGTTGATTGGTTAGAAGTACTAAATATTTTCTAGCTTCTTTCATGAGTATTGGTGCTGCAGTTTGCATGAGCTAATCTAATACATGTTTGCCCTCTTTTGATGGAGTCGGTCATTGGTTTTTAAATTTAGCCTAATATGCAGCCTGAATAATTGGGTTACACCCCAGGTGAAGGCTCTCTGTGTCTTTCTGTTCTCAAATCAGAGGAGTGGGAGGATTGGTTTTTTCAACAGACTTTCCTACTGAGGATGAAGAACCACTAATCATTAACATGATTCACTAACTATTCCTTTTTTTCCCCTCCCTTCCTCAGCCCACAAAAACTGTTCTGATTACAAAGTACATCAGCTAAATTCTTTAGAAATACATAATAATTTTTTAAATTCCTAGTCTTCTTGTTTTAAATAGTGAAATCTAATTCTGCAAAATACTTCTCTATTACATGTCTGTGACTAATTATACTTAAGTTATTGAATCACTTAAAGTTTTTTATTGCCTAGTCCTCCTGCTTTAATCAAATGCAAACACCTTCTTCATAATATGTCTTTAAGAAGTCATTTCCACAGGACTTTGGAATTTGGTATTCCTCTCTCTGTGGCACATAGTGAGAAGGGGGAAACCTCTTCTGCCCTGTAAGAACAATGTAGTGAAATTTATCTGCCCTTCACAGCTATTTCAACAAAGTTGTATTAAAGTTGGACCCTTTATTTTTTTTCCCCTCTACAATAATTGTTTCCTTTATATACAGGCAAGCCAAAATAGATGGGCAGGCAGCAAATGCAAGGCTTGAAGAAATTATGACATTGAAAGAGAAGCTTCAGAGCCAATTGGAGAGAAAGGTATTCCAGAGAAGGGAATAATTTCTGTTGCAATTGAATGAACAGTCATTTTCTGAATCCTGGCATTGAATTAACTGCAAGTTGTTATCTAGCTTGTTTTTATGTGAGTTTATTTTGTTCTGGGAAGCTCAGATCAGATCTGGGTAATACTTTTATTCTTTCCAGGAAGAAGACAGGATGTCTGCCCAGGAGAGAGAAACAGCATCTGACAAACGCTTGCAGCAAATGCAGTCTAGTATAAAACAATTAGAAATAAGGTAAAGAGCTCACTATGTGTTACCAACAAACGGGATACATGCAAAAATTATGCTTTGGCTCTACAAAAATAGAGGGGCTGTCTGACTTTGTATGTTTTATGGCAAACATTTTAGGAAGTAACAAAGAGATGTTTTTGGCGATCCCTCTGAGACTCTCTTGTCCTTTCTCATGCCTGCCAACACTGACAATCAGAGTTAAACAATAAGAATTCCCGAGCTATTGGGAAATTACCAGTGGTTTTCTTCCTCTGATACAATAGCTGCAACTTCATGGCCCGCATCCAATTATTCCATTTCCTCCACAGAGGAAAACTTTATTTCTTCTGTGGCTCTTCTATTCGGGTTTAATATAGAACACTTTCAGTGATGCATCCCATGATGTCACTGGGATTCTTCTGAGGATCTTCTGAGATTAGATATCTGAGTTAACTCCTTTAATTCTGTTTCTTTCTTCAAACTCAAAATACTCTGTCCAAAAACAAGCAGAATACAATGCTATTTGGGCAATATATGAATAGATACTTACTAATATCTCAGTTCGAATGGATCAGCATCCCCAATTACCCATCACACTGTTAAATTTCTGCTGTCTTGTAGATTATGTGTGACTGTTCAAGATGCTGAACGGCTGAGAACAGAAAAAGTAGCCCTGGAGGAACAGCTCAGAGAGCTTCAGGCCAAGTCTGCCAATCTAGAAAGTGAGAGGTATGATGCCGTTGCAAAAGTCCAGGATTGCATACAGCTCTTGGAAGAAGCTAACCTGGAAAAGAGTCAGGTGAGCCATGGGATAAATGTATTTCCTAGAAATTAGGGTATTTAGGGATATGCAAGCTAGCTTCTTGTGTGTCTGTTGT
Source organism: Petroica traversi (assembly GCA_025920805.1). Classification (NCBI taxonomy): domain Eukaryota; kingdom Metazoa; phylum Chordata; class Aves; order Passeriformes; family Petroicidae; genus Petroica; species Petroica traversi. The sequence goes on along the minus strand of JAHLSL010000111.1, from coordinate 225,154 downwards.
GCTAAAATTAGTCATGCATGGAAGAGCAAACTGGGGTATGACCACACATCACTCAGTCTTCAAAGCACATGCTGAGTGCCTGGCTAAAGGTGATCTAAGTGATAACACTGTAGCTGAACATGAATCTTCCAGAGTTTTGGACAGGAGTTCAGAGTTTCTTACCAAATACTTACAAACAAACTGATAGTGTCGGAATAAAAAGGAAGGTTCTGTTATGAATTTGTAACTGTTTCAGACAAGACATAGGAAAGAAGGAAAGTTCAGTGTCATCAACAGAGAAACCTACGCATGTGTAGAGGCCTTAAAAAAACTTCTATATGCAATGTGTGATTAAACTGTCATAGAATAATGTTTATGCCAAAAAATATTGATATGAAAATGTGGCTCAAGGAGCCAAAATAAAGCAGGCAATTCTTAATTTGTGCTCTGGCTTAAACATCCTGAATTTTTTAAACTGGGAAGAAAATCTAATGAACAGAAGAAAAAAATAAAAATGTTCTATTAATGAACTGAATAAAAAAATGGACATGAATATCCATATCTGTTAACACTTTGTGTTTTAAATCGTTTTCTCCCTGCTCTGTAGGAGATTGAGGTGGAAATTTTGCTCTGGGTTCCTGTGCTTTCTTCTGTATAATTCCATGCTCAGCCAAAGTCTCCAAGTCCCAATAGAAAAAGGCATCTACTCACAGTAGCTCTTGGTCTGGTTCTGCTTTACAAGAATGTGCATTTAGTGCACCATGTTTCACTGCTGTTTTCTTGTTGAGTCTTAGTGTCAACTACTCCAAAGTAAAAAGGGAAAAAGAAAAAGGTGTCTTTTGAGTAGTGACTCTATGGGTTTTTCTTTTGGTGCTGTTAGTATCACACCAAAATATCAGTCATATTTCATTTCGTTATTTTGCTTCTAGGCACTCTTTGGGGAGAAACAAAAGGAAGAAGAGATCAAAAAACTGCAGGATGAAATGTCTCAACTTGCAGAAAATACTGCTGCAAGAGTTAGAAAGGAAGTAAGTTATGATGTTTGGAAAGAATGGGAAGATTTTTTTGGTTTTCCTCAGAGTGAAAAGCTGCTGCTGATGCACGGTCACCATGAGCAGTTTTGTCACAAGAGTTTGGATAATGCAAGTGGCAAGGCAGCCTGCTGATAACACCCTGCTCTTCAGCATTTATTGTTCTAAACTAGAACCAAAAACTCTTGATGTCTCTGCAGACACTGGAGAAAGTTGCATTGTGAAGATGTGAATGACACTTGTTGCAGCATCTTCATTTGTGCTCTTTTCCTCCTAAACACCCTCAGTTAAAGTAGTATGGATTAATAACAATCATTCTTCTAACATTTATGTCCTAAGAGTTGTCAGTTATTGCAGTCCAAGGTATTTTCGTGCTTTATATACATACACCACCTATAGACTACATATAGGTAGGTATAGATATATATATATAGAGAGAGAGGAATATATATATATATGTCAAAAAGCAAGGTGTGAAAATAGTTCATGGGACTGATTTTGTAGTTTTGTTTTGGTCGCAGGTAGACACTGCAAAGAAGCAATGTAATATGCAGCTTTCTCGGCTAACAGAAGAAGTTTCAGCTCTTCAGATGGTATGGAGTTGCCTGATAAAAATAATTTCAGCAGCAAAACATTTGAGACTTCTAGGTTTTGCTGATCGAATACTTTCACTAGAATTTAGCCTTTTAGGTCAACCAACGTGTGATTAATGAGTAATTGTATAGGACAGTCCACTATTACTGTATAGCACATTTCATCCTGCATTCTCCAGGGGTGAGCTCGCAGGCATTTTGACAGTGAGATCTGTGCTCTAGAAAATATTTCCCATGTGATGGCTCTTCTTAAGTATCCCTGTTTCTTTCAGTGATAACACAATACTCAGCCTTCCATGCTTATTTGTAGTTTTGTGTGTAGAAATGAAAGCTGATATGAAAAGCTGATTGAGTATCCCAAGAGCAAGTCTGTGGATCACATTCATCATATTTCTGAATAAACTGGGAAATTGTAATAAATTATGCAGGTGACCAAAAAAATTCAGAGCATAAGCACCTTTTTATGCATTAAATTTATTTTTAGAAGGTTTCATTTTAGGTGACTTGGTCTGTATATTGAATGATCCTATAGAGAAAATAATGAGCAGGTAAATATAATCAAAGGCATCCATGGCAGCAGCAAGAATACATTTACACTGGGTGGGGTTTGGCTTCAGCATTTCTTGAATTTTTATTTTGATTTACTAAATCTTATTTTAAAATTACTTTTTAAAAAAGGAATGTGGAGAAAAACAGAGTCAAATTGAACGAGCCATCAGAGAAAAGAGAGCAGTGGAACAAGAACTTGAAAAGGTAACGCAATTCTGTGAATTTTACATCACATTTAAGATCTCTTTTCATAAGGAAAAATACATAGATTTTTCCCATTTTTCATGGGTTTCTCCCTTAACTTTCTTATTTTATTTTATAAGTTGATTTTATTAATTGTAATATTCATATATTTACTTCAAGGTTGCTTGGATTTTTTGTTTTAAATTCAGAAGGTCTTTTAAAGCTGCAACACCAAACTGAAAAAGAAAGTTCTTTGAAAAGTGTAAAAAGCAAGAGAGAGATGTTTAGTTAACATAATCCAAAAGAATGCTGGTACATATTCCAGTTAAGATCAATAGACAGAAAATGAAATAAAAGTCTGATGAGATGTTTGGAAACTTTCCTTTTTCAAGTGGCAGCAACAATGACAGAAATCCAGTTTTATTTTAAATCATGGGAAAATAGGATGCAATGAGGAGTAAACTTATCAGTGGGTTTACTCTTCAGATTTACAGGGAGCACAGAGACCATGAATCTGACAGTAGGAAGCTCGAGCAGCTGCATCAGAAATACTTACTTGCAGAAGCTGCCAAAGATGACCTTCAGCGGAGCCTGCAGATGACACAAAATAAACTGAAACAACTGGAGATGAAGTAAGTGATGTTACAGAAGTGTACAGAAGTAAGAAGAGAAAGCAATGGAAATTATTTCAGACTATTTAAATTGTTTCGGTGTGTGTTAGGGCTTTGTCAAATCCTTTTATTCAGTAGCAGACATGGTATTAAGGTACCAGAATTGTGAAACTAAGATTGATTTTATCAATTCCATCATCATGATAAAGTTATTTGCTGATTTGTGCATAGCTCCCAGTCTGCATCTTTTGTTCTCTGGTTCAGGAGTTGTTCAGTTCTTCAGCTGCAGCCAGACTTTCCTTCTCTTTTAGCTCTGAGGAAGAGAAATCTCGTTGCCAGGAAGTTATCTCTAAATTGCAAAGCACTCTGGATTCAGAAAGAGAAAATAGTGCCTTTGTCAGTGAACAAAGACTAAAACTTCAGCAAGAGAATGAACAGTTGCAAAATGAAATGGAGGGTTTGAGAAAACTGGCAGTAGAGGCTCAACAGAAAGCTAAAATAAAGGTATGTTTTTTGTATTTTGTTTGGTAATGTGAGACTGATATTTTCTTAATAAGGCAGCAGTTCTAAGAAAAAAGCATTAAATGTTTAAATTAAGATTGAGAGTTTCAGTGATGCTTCCTGGTTGCTGCTTAAAAGTAATTTTATTGTCGTATTGTGTGTCCTTGGAATCCATGGGGTAACTCAATCTCTGCTAATTAAATTGTATTTTAATGTGTATTAAATTCTCCTTGATAGGAAGACCCCAAATGTTCTTAGCTCTAAGTAAGATGAATAGCTTAAATAAGATTGCAATTCCCAATCTTCATTTATTGTCTCCAAAGTCAGAAGTCTTCGACTTTCTTCCCAGAGTGTTCCTCTACTTGTGTGTCCACCACGTTGTCAGGGCAGTGTGTAACTAATATATAATTTAATAGTGTGATTGTCAAACGGCTCTGTATTTTCTGGACAGAGAAGATTCTTCTGTATGCTCAGCTGCTGACAAGATTATTGGCTGAAAGCTGGTTTGTTCTTTCTGAACATGTTCCATTAAATGTCCCTGAGCAGACTGCAGGTGGGATAAGGAATCAGCAGTAACCTCAGCAGGTCCATGGTACCTGTAGCTTCTGGAGGGAGGAACAGCTTTCATCCTTGATGTGCTTTCCATGCATATAAAGCTGGTGCTTTCCCCTCTGCAGTGTAAAGATACCAAAAAAAGTCATCTAAGGTTCTGAAGACAACCTCAGTAAGCAGTTTACAAGGTGTGAATGGGGACCATCTGACATCTGGCTTCCACTTCGCACTACAACAGAAAGAAAGCTGTCAAATTTACCAGGAACTCTAGTCCAGCTCCAGAACCCTTTGCTTAAACAAAGGATCAGAATCTTGTAACAGGTAGTGGATATGAAGCAGAGAAGTCATATACAAAATCTTTGTGTGTCTCATTTTTAATCAGTCAGGCTTCCATTACAGTCACAGATAAAATTGACTGCTTGATTTCATTTCCCTCTGATTTACAAAGGATTGCAGATGCAGTTAAGAAACTCCTAACACATTTAGCTAGATGAAAAAGAACGAACTTGTTTCTGTGGAGAAAGCACAAGGGAGAAGAATAAAGATTACTTACAAAAATAAGCATACACTGCTCATTATCCTTTATTGTCAGTTGTACTATTTGCTTAAATTGGCTTTGGGAACACGTATCTCTGAGTGTATAATTAGAAGTTTAATTATTATATGTTACACGCCTTCAAGAAATGTTTATAAATTTAACTCAGGCGTTGTAAAACAACTGAGAAAAAAAAGTAAAGAGTGAGAGATTTGATTGTACTGGATTTGTGGGGCTTTTTTAGATAAGCACAATGGAGCATGAGCATGCAGTGAAAGAACATGGGTATGAAGCTCGACTCAGGGAGATGGAGGACACCAGCCACAAGTCCACTGCTGAGCTCAGACGTCTCTTAGTAGCTCAGCAAAAGGCAACAAACCGGTGGAAAGAAGAAACAAAGAACCTCACTGAAGCTACAGAAGCCAGGATCAGCAAGCTGAAGTAAGTGCAGTTTTGTTCCCCTTCTGCAAAGTGTGTTTCAGATACTGTTTGGTGTATGGCAGGAGACCTGTGGTGAAAAACCTTGAAGAGCAAACCATCCAGACTCGAAGATGTGCTTGCAGCAAAACAAAGAATTACCTAAACAGAACTCTTGATGTTCTCTGTGAAGTTAGCACTGAAGTAAAACTTTCAGTGTTTCATTATCTTGATAATGTGTGAGGTTTTGTAGTGACAGAAGGTAAGTGATGTATTGCTTTTGGTTTTCTCTTTCAAGGTACAGCACACTCAATTTAGACAGTTTTAGCTTTGGATTATGAGAACTTGATACCTCTTCAGAAAAGCCATAACATCAGTTGTGGAGTGAGTCTCCAGACTCCTAAAGTAAACTAGACAAAAACCTCTTGGAATGTACATCTAATGTTCTCCTCTGAGCAGCTGCTGTTATAAATGAAGATGAAAATGGGTTGTGTGATTGTACTGAGGAAAAATATGGTATAAACTTTACTTTTCTCTTAACCCATCCATATTTCTAGGCTGATACTTGTATTTGCAGCACAGAATATAAGAATATTTTCATTTTCACAGGTTTGCCCTTTGCTTTATTTCATTTCTAGGCTCAGGAAACTTCATGAGTTACCTCAGGTAGACTATTAATTTGAGATTAAATCAGCCTGGTATTTTTATAGAACTGCAGAGAAATTTATGTCCTCAAGATCTCCTCTTCTTCAGAACTGGTTGAAAATTGGAGGTTGACACACTGGTCCATAATAACTACTAAACCAGGAAGCCTGATTTCTTAAGTCTCATTTCTTTAAAACTGAAGTTGTTAGAAAGGAATTTAACATTGCATTATCTTTCACTGAGTCTGAGAACAAAAATTCAGGGTATGCAGCTCTGTTACCTTGATAAATTTGAAGCAACCTTTTAATCACTTAAAGTGAGGCACTCAGGTGGTTCTTTGCTCAGACTGATTTTAGAAGTTGCTTTCCTGTCACGCTAACATGGAAACAAAGCTTCTCCCTATTAAAACTGGGAACCTGTGAATTCTGCCTTTCATTTCCTTTGGGGTAGTCTTGGGTTTTTTCATGTTTCATTACTAATGTAATGCTTTACATATTCTCAGCTTCAATCATATTTCCAGTATCCCATACAATTTTTGGAGTTACAGTTTCTGAAGCATAGCTTGGCATTTTGTGGCTGTCAGAATTCCAGTGGTGTGAGTGGAATTAGAACCCAAATCTCTAAACACAACTCAGGAAAATCTACCCTGCCAGTACTGTTAACCTGGGTATCCTTCTTTTTGCTCATCTTTACCTTCCCTAAGTACACACTTACAGAGGTTTGGGGTTTTTTTACTTTATCTGTTCAGATCCAGGCTGGCTTTATTTTCCCTTAAAAGAGATTGCATTTTGCAAAGATTATCATTAAACAGTTCTTTGAAAAAGGAAAAAGTCTCTTTCAGAAGACATCAGTACTGAGCATGTTTGTGAGACACTGGGAGCTGTGCTGATTCACTGACAGTTTCAGTGGTGTAGCCTCACTGTATGTAATTAGCTGGCTCTTACTGATACTTTCGTAGCATCTTTTGTAAATGCAGTAATTGGAGAAGAAAATTATTTTGCAATCTTCCATGCTAAGGTAAATTTTAGCTCTTAAACTTGTAGTTTATTTTCCGTAAATCGAAATACAAAACTTCACAGCTGAGCATCTAGGTTCATCACTAGATCCTGGATGTGGTTCAAGCCAAGTTCCAATTAAAAGGGGAAAATTGCAGACTTCCAAAATAATTAAAGTTGTCTGTGAAACAGCTGTTTTCCCTCTAAAATCTTCACTGTTCAGTGTTAAAATGTTGTTTCAGCAGACCAAAAGATTTAGACCTTATTTATCTGCAGCAAAATGCTGACACAGAAAATACAAGGAAGTCTGCTTTGTGAACCTGGATGAAAAGTGGGTAGTAAATTTTGAAAATGCCCCTATTTATGTGACTTCAGTAGATATTTTGGTGCAAGTCTAAAAGCCAAGTCAGTTGCTTTATGATATGATTTGGTGTGCTATTCTGTTTCATACTGTATAAGCTAGAAATAGAAGTATTTGCTCCACCTGTCAAGGAAGCTGGCAATAGAAACAGGAAGGTTGTCATTTAGACTGACATCAGGAATTTCATATTAAATCTTTGCAGTGATGCTCTGATATCATGGTGACAAGTACTATAACTGAACCTTATCAGTATTATCTGGAAATTGTAAAACCAGCTTATTTTTCACCTTAAATGCATTAGCAGACACCCAGAAATGTAGTGTAGAATTCAGTTGGTATGAAAATTAGCTCCTGAATTTACATTGTAGTAGTTACTCAACACAAAAGTCCCTGCTTATGCTATAAATTAATAATTATAATATTTCTTTTCATCTATTAAAATAACATATTGAGTGCAAGTACAGAGCTGCAAATCACTTCTTACTGTGTTGTGAACTAAAATGAAGTTGCTGATTATTTAAAAAGCAGACTAATTCTGCAGTAAATGCATTTATATGGGAAATTTCAATAAGAATACAAAATAGCAGACTGATACTGTTAATAGATTAATTAATCTATTGTTAATTAAATGCTCTCTTTGAAAGGTCTCTTGAGGCTTATGCAGTAAATGTTCTCACCAAGCCTCGGGGTGGGGTCCAACAGAGCAGGATGCAGGTAAATACATGAGCAAATGCAAAAGTTGAGACATGTGGCAGAATTTCATTTTTTAACAGAAATACAGTTTTTAACAAGAATCATTACTCTTGCAGCATGCTAATGTGTTTTATGGCCGAGTGGATTTTTTTAGGAAGTTACAAACTTCCTAACCAAGTCCTAACCATGTGTATGGGGGAAGTGTTTTAGATTACATTTCACCAACTGCTGTTAGTGTAGCTCTCGTAAACACTGACTCAGTGTCCCATTTGTTAGTGTAGATGTTTCCCATTCCTTTGCCTCAAAGCCATGATGGTTTTCCAGTTCTGTCCTCATTGCTTTCATTTTCCATGTGGAGGTGTCTGAAACATTTTTTCTTTATTAAACTTAGCAGCAGCACCTGCTAACTTTTCCACATTTTGTGCTGCTCATTTGTCACGTTCTCAGTCTGCAGTGTTTTGCTGGTGAGGTGCAATCCATGTGCACGAAGGAAGCATTAAATAATTCTAAGGAGTGAAGGAACATCAGTGAACATTAGGGGTGTTTTGATCTGAAAAGAATTTAAGAAGTAAAAGTAAATTTTGCAGCCTGTATGGTAGGGCATGTAATGTAAATAACATATTAAAATGTAGTAGAGCAGTGAAAAATCTGTAGATAGAAGTGCTGATAAGTAAATTGGTAATTCATTGAAAATTATTCTGTGCTTTTCTGAACCTTTGGATCTCATTCAGGTTGACTTCATGTAACATTCAGGATCTCATTCATGTAACTGTTGCTGATAAATCTGAACTTGGAATTCAGAACCAGTGCTGAAACAGGAGGCAATGGATTGAATACTTGTAGACTAAATCACACCATTTTCTCCATACAAATGTATTACAGTCTTCATTTATGAGAAAAGCTTTCTTCCCTCTAAGCATCTTCAGATGCCTCATGCATCTTAAGGAGGATTTTTTGGTAATAGACCTCATCTTCACCTTGTAGAAGGGCAGGGAGCCAGTTTTGCTTCACTCTCCTTGTGCCAGTCAACCCTGAAGGTAGCTAAGGAGGTCAGTGTTCCTTGTGACATGGGTCATCATTCCAAATAAAAACTTGGCTCTTGGCAGCATGGCCAGCAACTCGCTGCCAAATTTATTCCCTTTATTCCCACACTATCAGCTCTGGCAGAAGCAGAAACCAAACTGCTCTGACCCCTGAGTGCATCCATTTTAAATGTACCTTGGGTTCTAATGATATGTACTGAAGCGAACTTAGACAGCAAATGTTTACAATTATAAAAGAGTAATAAAATACGACAAAGATCACTATAAAAAGTTGTAAAAAAAAAGCGTCATTCATATTCTTTATAGGGACTTAATTGGAAGACAGAATAATATAAATTTTATGAAACTATCAAACTTATTTCAAAATGTAATTTCTTTCATAACACAAGAAGAGCTTTTAAGTCCTGGTGAATATTCTAAGTATTTTATGTTCATTAGGTCAACTGATACTTGAGTTACTATTTGATTTTTTTTTTTCCGCCTCCTTCTGTATATCTGGGATGTTGTCCAAGTACTGTAAATAACCAAATCAGAATTAGGCTTAATGCTGAAGAAGCTATTTTAATCTTCAGTGTCACTTCTCCATGAATGGGTGGAGAATTTCATTAGAATTAGAAGCAATCCATGTTGCTGTTGTTGCTGATCTTCAGGGTATAGAGCTTCCAGTTGTAAAGTTGTAGGCTCTAAGATCACTGTCAGTTTGAGTGTCCCAACAATGTAAGGTGATCTGCCTTTGACAGCTGTGGTAAAAAAATCAGTTTCAAGTGCTTCCAGCTTTTTACTTTCCTTGTCTTCATTTGAAAGAATTTACTTTTGAAGGAAGGTAAGGCAAGCATGCACAAGTTTCTAAGGGCTCTTGCTTTCACTGAAGCACTTTAATTCAGAAAAATGGTTCCTCTGGCCATGTTTGGGGGGAAGAGACTGGCTGACACTGCCCTTGGTACCTTACAGCATCACTGTAAAGCTCTGCAGCTCTTCAGACTTTAACTGAGGAGAATAAATGAAAGCAGACAAAGTACAATCAGCAATACCAAGGCAATGCTTAGGAAATTTTTAAATTGGAAGGAAACAAACTTCAGTAAAAACAGAACAGAGGGCAGAATGAGAAGGGGTGAGAGAGACAGTTCTGACAGCAGAATTCAGGCAGAACCAGGGTAACTCAATCTGCCAGCATTTGCTCAAAGAAAATGAAGTGACAGACTGTATGCAAGTTTTTAAAATAAGGGCAGATGATTCATTTGTTCTGTAAACCCACCTTTACAGGTCTGTAGATGAATGCACAAATACGCAATATAGGTAATCCCATCTAATTGGCATATCAGTATTTTTTATCAGTAGATTTTTATGTCCTGATCCTGAGAATGAAGAGTTGGGGTAAATGGAGAATTTTGCAGGTAAGCAGATAAACCCTTGCCAGACTCTGCACCAGTGGCCAACACTAAGAGCTTATTTTTGTTGAACGTGATTCTGCTTGGAGAAGGCAAAGAATCAGATCCACATGGATAAACAAAGTTTTCTATTGAATCAAAAAGCTGTTATCACAGAATGCCCTTCAGTGGACTAAATCCCAAAAGCTACAGACGGGGAAGAAGGTCGCTCCTCTAACTTGAAAACCCGAGAGGAAATTGACAGTTCCCTCAACTTTGCTATGGATATTGTTTTGGCCTGTCAGACACGTGGATGATTCCTCAGTTGAGGTACAGTGTAGCTTGAACAGGAGTAGAAATAGGCGTGGACAGGTCTGTTCTTCTACAAACAGTGCATGAAACCATTTATAAACATTGGCTTAAATGATAAAAGAGGATAAGTTTGCTTCCATGAAACATCGTATTTGAGGAGCTTTAAAAATCTGAACTCTTTAATTACAAAAGTAATTAAAATGCAGTAACAATACACAGAATGAACAAACTAATAAATTAACAATCCTGTTCATCTGCTCTTATTTTCTAGTAGCAAGACATAACGTTTTTGGGGGAGAAAAAAGGAAAAATATTTGTTGTAGCATAAACCCATTTATTTGAGTAACTATACTGAATGGCTTCATTTTCTCAATTGTCACTTGCATTATAATTGTCGGTACTTAACAAAGGGAATCCTTGCTATATTGTTTTTATATTTAAAGACTTTGCTTAGCTTAAGCCATCTGACTGCAGCTATTTTGGGTGCCTTTGTTCCAGTTTCTGCCTCTGACACATCTCTTTGTCATAGAGTCCCTGACTCATCGGTAGGCATGTGTGGGGTTTGGAGTTCTCAGTTTTTATCTCTTCTGTGATTGAAAAGAAACTGTCTCTGAGCAATGGCCTTTTTTGGTGGCAGCATATGAAGCATGTCCAAGACTGGTTTTTCCTTTTCCCTGCATCCTGTACAGAACATGGTGTGAGTTGTGTGGCATCTTGAGATGAAGTCTGAAACATTATTCTTGGCTGCACTTGTGTAATGTTTGGCAGCCATAGCTGCTTATTTTAAGATGTTCATTAAAAAAAAAAATTAACAGGATGAGAGACAGCTGCAGGTACTGGCAGTATACAAAATTCATAATTACTAAGAGTAACTGAAGCATATTATAGTATAATTCAACCAAAAAAACAGCTGGCACATGCTGTATTTGTCATGAGAGCTTTGCAGAAAGTACTTGCTGCAGCTGGTGGATTTATCACCCGTCTGCTGAAATGCTAGAAGCTCACCTTTTGTTTCCTACTCACTTAGCAAAGACAGTGTGCAGTGGGGGCTGATTTAATTATCCAGCAGTTGGGGTTATTGCTCAGTTCTGATATTGAGATCTCATAAGGTGTGTTTGGGGGAGGGTTGACACTCGGAATGAATCAACTGTCTAGCTCAATAGGCATCACATTTCCTTATGCTTACAAGGTTAAACTGTTTCCTTTTAAATATGTGTTCAGTGTGATCTCATTATAAAAATAATTTCTTGATCACAGCTGTATATGAGCCCATAAACTCTGTATATGCTCTGTGCTGCTAAGCATGCTAATTCCACACCTCAGCACAAGCACAGGAGACAGGCTCTTTTCAGTAACTAAGAATATTTAGGGCACCTAAAAATTGGTCTCCTGTATTGAAAATGCCTCATCTTGATGCTTGATACTGATTACAGAGGACAAATTACAAAAATAGTGTTGCATACTAATGATTTATCCTGCAATCTTAATCCATCTTTAATTCTTATTTTCTGTAAAGTGTTCACATGTGATAACAGGTGTAATCTATATGTGATTTTAACTGTTTAATATCATTTAAATATCCGCCTATGTACTTCCATTTCTATGAGAGTTCAGAGTTGTTGAACTGTTTTAGTGATATCTGCCTGGGACTTGTGAAAGAGGTTGAAAAGGCAAGGGTTGAGAACAGGTGAGTGGAAACTCCTCACCTGATGTAGTGACTTGATGTTACAGATGCATTGCAACCTTGTATTTCAAGTGCCATCTATCAGTTTGCAAACTTTCATGAAATACTAGGTATAAAAGTTGAGAACTAAGTGTCATCATTAAAGTAGCATTTACATTACAACGAAGATCAAAGGCTGGAGCATCTCCTACCTTCATTTCCTCAAAAAGAATAAAGGCTTTAGCTTCCTTTGCAGTGCATGCAGTTTCAGCAGTAGGTAGAACATTTAAGGTGAGGTGGTGGAGCAGAACCTGGTCAGAGGTTAGAGCAGCTTACTTAGGTTTGCTTCTTTCCCTGGCCAAAACTATGTATCTTCAGTTGAAGAGTTGTCTTCAGTCATCATTCTTCTTGTGCAAGAACAGTTTCTTTTTAGAGCCAGCTCAAAGATTGTCATAACCCAGATGTTTTTTGTCTTCAATACTGTGTAAATTGAGGATCACTAAAACCCATTCAGTATAAAAGTAAAAAGACTGCTTTGAAGGTGGTATTTTCCTTTTCTTCACAAAGTGCCACATTGTTGTCTGTGTCACAAGTATAGAATGATTTATTTTTAGGTACTTCAAAGCACCTTCAAAAACGCCCGCGTTGAGCTCTGGTTATGGAACACTAATTAGAACGTTAATCTCAATACTGAGCTTACTGTGCAAAATGCAGCTTATATTTATTGCATGCTAGATAGTGTGTGCCTCCAAAATACGATTCAATAAACAGGAAAAAAACCCCCTGTAAAACGTCAAGTGCTCTTGACAAAGTCTTGCTGATTCCAACAAATACATCTTGTTCCTCTGCCATTACAGTTCTGAATGCACAGCATGAAGAAGTGCTGCGTGGTGCTTTTGAAATCGGTGTTTTAAGAGTAACCCTCTAATTAAACACCCCCCCTCCATAAGCCTCCACAATTCACAGAACTATCCTTGAAATTACGTTCCAATAACTGAAGTGCTACTGTTTGCTAATCAGCATCTTTTCTTCTGATTCCCAGAAGTGAGCTGCGTCAACAAAAACTCCGTAGCCAGGAGCTCATTTCCCAGCTGGAAACAGCAAATGAGAAGGTAACTGAGGTAAGATAATGACTGATGTGACAGCTGCTTTCAGTTACAACCTGATGTGCACACACTAAGATCTTAGCAGAAACCTATGTAGGTGAGTTATGTTGCTGGTTTAGAGAAAATTAAGGATTTTTGACAGGGATAGTCAGTAATACTTGGAAAGCCTCACTGTTTCTTGCTGACTGACGTGTTCCAATGGCAGGAAGACAAATGAACTTTACTCTCAAATTACAAAAGTGAAAGGAGAAATCGTCTTTCTAAGTGACTAATCTAGCAATTCTGGGCAAATTTGGGAAATGTTTCTGAACTTACTTCTGCCTGAGAATCCCTGCAAGCCTCTAAAGAGGAGCAGGCTCACTGGAATTATGGATAACGTGGCATATGCAGAGACACCAAGTTCTCCACGTGCTGTGTGCATGCAGAATTTACATTCTGTGTCCATATATGCTTATGGCTAAAAGCATTATCCATTAAAGATTTAGGGCAGGTTTGTTCTGGAATGTGCATTGTTCAGTAATTAATGGCCACTTTAGAAAAGGGCTTTCCTGTCAGCCTTATAAATCTGGGATTACATCCAGTTCTGTCCAGGATACATCCTTCTGTCTTGTTTTTTGGTTTTTTTGTTGGTTTTTTTTTTTGTAGTGCTGTGTTATTTAGAGGAGAAAAATGATGAGAGAACAGATTTCTGTGAGTAAAGGGTGTTTAAGAAAGGCTTGTCACAGACCCTGTGAAGGGAACAGAGGAGATCTGGAGCAGGTTTATCATCCCATTTGTATTATCTACTGTGTTCCTCTTTCTTCTGAGCATAGCTAAAACATTTACATTGTAAACCTGCATGAATTAAATAACCTGAATTAAAATGTCAGCTTTTATGCATCTTGCTCCAAGATAGTGAAATGAGTTAAAAATTCCCCTGCAGATTGATTGATTGGAAAAGTCATATGATGTCACATTTGAGCTGGGAATTATCTATGATGTGTCAGCAGCTCATCCTCAGGCTTTTATTGTAAGGGGAAAATAGTTCCACTTCTGATGTTCCTCTTGTCTTAAGCTTTTTTTTTTTTTTTTTTTTTGCTACAGAATGTGTGGGTTCAATAAGAAGAATTTGGCATTGGTGATGAGAGATTTCTGTTCCCACAGGATGAGACGCTGATGATGGAATATCGGGAATACATCGAGAGGCTTCAGAAGCGACTGAGCCAGGCGGAACAGAGAGCAGCCACAGCCTCCCAGCAGGTATCCAGCTCACAAAAAATGTAGCCAAGCACATGGAATACGCAAAAGTCCTCACTTTCCATCATTCCTGAGGCAGCGGTGATCATTCACGAGCATTATTGCCAACACACTTTTAACAAGCTTGAATTTTGGACATGTCACCTTCTGACAGGATGTTTATTTGACAATGTAGGTTTGTTCGTGGAAACCAGTTCGATGTGAATTAAACTTGCATGGTTCAAAATGTGTGAAGGTGTACAGGCATTTCCAGCTGTAGAAATGGCAAAGACAAAAAAAAAGCCCCAAAATAACTGCAGCTCCTGTTTGCAGGGAGCAGGTCTGTTGGAGTACACCCACTGCAGTTACCATCAGCTGTGTGTAACAGCTGCAGCAAGTCCTGCAATGGTAAAAATTGTGCAGACAGAGTAGGAAATGCTTCCTTCCTTCCAGGCCATTGGAGAGGTGAAGGGAGAGATAGTGTTTCCCTCTCAGTATTCAGTTTTTCCATAGTATTTAAGATATGCAACTTGAAGCAAATCCCATGGGGGTTTTTACGCTGAGTTCATCTTTTTGCCGAGGAAGTTCATTACTCACGATGGCCTCCTATTAAGTAAAGATGGTCTTTCTGCCTCCTGCTTTTTTTTTTTTAGAGTGATTTAGGGAAATCATTTGCAAATTACAGCTTGTTGAAGTGGGTGACCCCATGTGAGCTGCAGAGAGGAAATGTTTGGCTGACCTAAATTGCACAGTTAGGACAAATGGCATTCTTTTTCCCCAACAGCAGTGAATAAATGGGCATAGCTGCCAAGCTGTCATAACATAAGCTGTGGTTCCTGGCTCTAAATGCTCTCTGTCATGACAAGGTCTATTCAGTTGCTGAAGATTTGCTCTGAAAGAGGAATTTTTTTTTTTAACCTTCTGTTTGTTACGTGGATCTGTTTAGTTCTAATGCTTCTGAGATGCTGTCTTCCCATAAAAACCCAAACATTCTTATGTCACATTTCAAGGGAATAACCTCATGGCCTCAGTGCCCATAGAGGAAGAGGTCTTGCTGTTCCTGAAAACATTGGTAATTAGCTGTTCCTCAGCAGGCTTTCTCTGAAAGATAACAAAGAGGTTTGATGTTGTGCAGCCCAAATGCTGCCCAGATCTTCTAGCCAGACTTCAGAACTGCCTTGCCCTCGTGTCAGAGGCTACTGCAGAGGCCTGGCTGCTCCACAGTGACTTCAGAACTGCTGTGCCGAGTCCCTTCCTTTTTCTCTCCACTCCAAAAAAAAAAAACAACAAAAACATACTGGCACTCTTCTTGCTAAAGATTGGAGAAAGAGAGGTCTTCAGGAGTAGTGCTGCAAAAATGCCCACTCTTCTGAATCTGGGTATTTATTCTCTTCTAGGCCTTAGAAGGCTGAATGTTCATTTGTGAATTCCATCAGATTCAGAGTGATGATTCTCTGTAGGCTGAGGGCTGCTTTCTGACTTCTCTGTTCTCAGTACATTATCCACCTTCATTGTAAAATTATATCAAATATAGGCTAGAGCTGGACTAGAAGGCAGCCTATTGTGGTCAGTTCAGTGACTGCAAATCTTAGCTTATTGTGAAATAATAGTGATTCAGTAAGAAACATAACAAATACAGGATAATGTTTGTAGAAGTTTAAAACATCCATTCTGTAAGTGTCTTTTAAAGTGTATTCCAGCTACCTATCACCTTGTATTCTCTGGGATCTGAAAGAAGACAAAAGCAGTAGTCATTGAGAGTACACTGTAAATTCTGCTGTTCATCCCAAATTCACACTGCCTGTGCTTGTTCCCTCTCCTTAATGACACATGCAGTATGGAAGCTCCACTGTTACTTTGATCCTACAAAGAATTATTAAGAAGCTATCATCTGCTTCTGTTTCATTACAGCTCAGCCTGATAACTACACAGAACAAAAAGGCTGCTTCCCTGAAGGATCTGGAAGATATTTAAACACATGTTTTCTATCATTGACCATGTTTGGATTCAAGAGGATTGCTGGAGAAACTTCATATGGGAGCTCTACAGTCAAACACACAGCAAGGGTTGTAAAACTTAAATTCTGGTTTATTCTGGTAAGAAAAGGCATGGATGAAGATCCTGCCTCTGTATGCACAATAAAGATTGGAAGAAGACTGCAAAATGTTGTCACTCAAGTCCTTTAATTAGCAGATGAAAAAATCTAAAACAGTGCTGTGGCACATTCTAGGTTGTTTTGGTCTAAAGTCCACCAGCTCCAACTGCGACAAGATTGTGTACAGGGAGTAGGTAACACCTGTACTGAAATTCATCTCAGCTTTGCTCACGTGCACTCAGTATCTTTAATTTTTCTTTATAGTGCAGGTAACTTGGGAACAATTTGAAGCTCCTTTATGAATTATAATTAGACTCATTACATCATGCATGTCAAAGAGTTTCTGTTTTGGTGGTTGGTGTTTGAGCTGCATGATGCCTCCATTGCCTTCCAGTGTAAAGAATTCAGTTCAGTTTGGTTTGATGCCCCTGAAGTACAGGTAATAATGAAAATGCTGCAATGGCCACTCAGCTCATTTCTAAGCACTGTAATCTTCCTGCAGTTGTGCTTTTCCTTTCTAATTACTATTTATTTTACAATTATTTTACAATTCCTTACTTTTCTGTTGATCTGCTCCCTTGGTTTGAACGTATATGGGAACTTCCCTTCTCTATTACTTGAGCTTGCACAAAGGTGAAGTCATCCAGCTCTTACACCTTTTGAAATAGTGGGTTTTAATTCTGCAGATGCCAGGATGTGGGACTCCTCCTGTACATGGGGCTTTTTTTGATAGTTGAGAAATGTCATATCTGTTGTTCTACCATTACAGCCAAATTCCCTTTTCTCTGTTAGCCTAAATTACAAGCATTTGATAGGTGTTTAACTGATTTTGAAGTGCTTGCATTTGGCTCTGAGTGACATAATTGCTTCTCCTTCCTCTTCAATGTGAAGAGTGCAATTCTGGTTTCTATCCTGTGATTCAGCTGGCAGGTAGTGCTTGCTGGAAAAGTCTCATTTGGGTTAATAAACCTGTGTGTCCATGGCAGTGGATTTTCACCATAGTTGCATTTTCGAGGACAGAGCCGGGCTGATCCACTCATGGAAGCAAGATTTTGTGCCACCTGCTGAAATCTTGGCTGTTCAGGTAGAGCCTGCAAGATGGATGCAGCCTCAGGAACAATTCCTGCTTGCTGCAGGGAAAGCCACTAGCTCCTACAGTGGGTGCTTTTTCTTTTTGATAGATGCCTGTATCCACTGCAATCTCTGAGTCTCAGTTTTGGTTAAAAGATGCGGAAGACTCTCCAAAACAACACGGATCCATTTCTCAGAAGCTCCAAACGTCTGTTCGGGTGGGATTTCCATCCATCAGCTGTGTGTGTGACACAGAGGCAGGCAAGTACCAGGCACCTTGTTCCCATTTGCATAATGCCCAGCTGAGATGGTGACAGGCCACCTGGAAGATTTTGTGTGAGCCATTAATCCCCTTCACTCCTCAAAGGCAGGCTCTGGCTGGAAGGGGCAGGCAATTCTCAGTGTGTGTTTGTTCCTGGAGGCACAGAAGGGCACCTGCGTGCTTTCCTCTTAATTGTGGGCATATTCGTTTCACCTTGGGGTGGCTGTTTGCCAGAACAGGAACTGCAGGGATGACACAAGCACCTCCCAGTGGGGAGAAGGGGCAGGAAAGCAATTCCAGCAGATGACAAAGGAATGAAAAGGTTTCCATCCTGGTCTGCCTGATGGCACCACGAACAAGAATGTGGTCACATGGAGCTTGTCATTGACACACCACCTCCTTTCAGTTCCCTGGGGTGTCCAGAGGAGGCTGCTCCCATGCTGCTCCCAAACTGGGAGACCTTTTTTTTTTCAATGGATTGCTCAGTGTGTTTCCACAGCCTTGCCTTTTCTCACTCTGCACCAAGTCCCTTCTGTATTTCTGCATCTGGAGTTTTAAGGAATCCTCATCTCCTGGAAATCCTGCTATATAAGCATATCTCACAGCACTGCATGACCCCAGCCAGTTCTGAGTGTGAATGAACTTTCAGCCTAATTATCCCAAAGATCCATGGGTTCAAACCTCACGTTCCTTTTCCTGTGGAACTCGTAGAGACTATGGCCTTTGCAAGGATATCCTCCATGTACAAATGTAAATATTTTGAGGTAAGAAACATCCCTTTGAGGATGCCAAGGGGGAAAAAACCACAGTGTTCTGTTGATCGGATGGGCACAGCTGTCAGGGGCAAGCAGTCTTTAAAAAAACCTTAAAAATTTACAAAATCTTGCGGTTGCAGTGCGCATGGTGATGCCTGTACTAATCCATGAAAGGTGTTCAAGTCAATGCAGTGAAGTGTTTTAGTAAGAACCCAGACAAAGATACGGGGAGGTCTAAACCTCTGCTGGCAAGGGTACCGCAAAAATGTACAGCATTTATTCACATACAGACAAAAGGCACAATTCTACGGAATATTTTAACAAAAAATACAGCTGTTTCAACTAGGTCTTTAGAAATACTTCAAAAAAGGGAGAAAATAAATACAGGATTGGGCCATGTAATATAAAATAGTAATCTCTACATATACTTTTTAATTTCTGTTTCTCTTCATGCACCTTTTTTTTTAATTAATTTCAGCTGAATGGACACCAAAGCTAGGCACATAGTGAAAAATCTGTACAAGTTTTACAAATATCACAATTGTCTCGAACTTCTGAAATCAAGATTTGTACATAACATATGAACCCTTCATTTAGATCTTTGTGAGTTTATAACCTAACAAATGGCATTCCAGGCAAACTCTACAGACGTTCAGCGAGCCTACGGTTGGACAGAACACACGGATCATAGCAAAGATCTCTTGGTCAGTCAGCACAAGGAAAGGTCACACTTGGAAACAGAAATCCAGCAAATCCCAGTAAAAGACAGGGGGTGGGTTTGTCACTGCAGTACCTACAACACTTCCTGCTGAGTGCTAAGCACAGGGACAAAGCTAACCTACAGAGCTGGCCGTACCTCAGCCTTTTTGGTTTGGGTTCAGCTCCACTGGAAACTTCACAAAGCTTTTTTGCCCTGTGTGCCAGGGGACAAAGCAGCTAAGGCATTCACTCTGCACAACCTTAGTGTTCATAATAGTGCAAATTAACAAGGTACCTCTGTCCAACTGGGGGTGAGGTTAAAGGTTTACTCAGAATCCCAATTTAGGATATTCCATCTATGGCTTGACAATTCCTGTGTGATCATGAGCTTCTTTCTTACAGAAAATACAAGTGCCTGTCTGGAGAATGTTGCTGGATGTTGAGTAGAACTTCTCTGCTTTTGTTTGTCTGCTGTTTATACTTGGCACATATCCCAAGAGTGACTCTGCAACCTCAATCACCAGTGCCCTGCCTGCCTTTCACCTCTGTAAGTCATGTAATTACTCTGGCTTCTTGGGACCAGCAATGGGATTTTTAAAGTGTGTTGTCTTACATAAAATTCCCCTTCCTCAAAATGTTTAAAACAACAATAGGGATGCATTCTGGTGAAATATTTGATATAGTTAACTTGCATAGCAAGATAGGGTGTTAAGCCTTTTTTATTTTCTGATTGAATCCTCTGGAAGACTGAGTCCTATGGCAGAGGAATTCTGTGTTGTCAGTGCTCCCTCCAAAGTGAGTGGATGCCCTAGGCGCAGGCTGGGAGTGGGAAAGGGGAGGAGAGGAAGGTTCTTTATGCCTGTTTCTCTGTTAACACATTGCTGCTAAAACTCTTTCACCAGTCCTTGCCGCTCCTATGTCTATGAAGAATTCCGAAGTGTACAGGCTCCTAATGTTCCACTGCCCTGTGCGTGCTCTACTCCACACAAAACAGTATCCTCACAACCTGTTACTAATTATTGCTCACATCTTACTAATTATTGCCACTTGCAATTATTAAAAAAAGTACACAAGCAGGATACGAGTTCCCTCTTCCATCAAATCTAGTCCGTAACAGAATGAAATAGTCTTTTTTTGTTTGACTGTAAAGAGCTAATCACAATGTATTGCCTTTGCTTTTTATATATTTATTTTAAAATATATATTTGTGTCTATTTAAAGCAACCTTTTAGTGTCATAAGCCTGACTCTCCCAGTACATATCATTAGTGCATCTGTCGTGGCCTTTGGGAAATCCTCCTGCCTAGTGCCTTAGAAAGCTTCTGTCTGGAAATGTCACCACACTCCTGAAGGCAGTGCCTGACTAAGGGTGACAGGTTATTCCAAGGGATGCTGGAACCCCAAACCTGCCCCTTGCTCAGAACTGAGCCACATAGGAGCATCCTTTGTGCCAGTCCCAATCTTTCAAGCCCTGCCCTGTCCCTTCCTCCTCCTCCAGTGCAATGTGGTGGCTGTGCCTGGTCATCATTTACATGTAAACTCTGGAGCACAGGGAGGGGTTTGAGCTGCCACCCGTGCTCAAACTGAACACAACAGAACACATTCTGCAGAGAGAGGAGGAAGAGCTGCCCAGGGATGGGGAACAGGGAGCATTTGTGATGGGATTTACCAGTGCAGTGCAGTTATGGTCTAGCAACCATCTTCCATTCAATACACACGAATTAAATTAAGAGCTTGTGCTTTTCCAGAAGTCAGGGGAAGGGAGTAAAATTTTCAGTGCCTTTTAGCTAGAAGGGATGAATGCAGCCTGATTCCTCCTACCCACCCTTGCCCTTTTATACGATTTTTGTGAGTTGTGTGCATCCCAACTCCTGTTTTAGTAGTGATGTCACTTCTCTGCTTACTCAGGAAAATTGCAAATAATGGAAACTCAAACTTCTCACAGAAATGGGGAGGATAGGGGAGGGATGGGGCAGAGAAGAAAAAAAAATAAACCAAAACAAAACCAAAGAGCTTAAACCAGCTTTAAGTGCATGTAAACATATTTATACAAACTCAGACAGAGCTACAGACTGACAAATTGAAACCTCCTTTTTTTCTAAGAATGCTCCCCTCTCACAGCCGCGAGTAAGGTGGGGTTGGCTTGTAGGCAGTGACTCTACTGACCCCATCCCTGTGTCCAGTCAGGTGGCCAGGATGCTCCTCCGGATAATGTCCGTCCTCCTGCCAATGCTGCTGCTCGGACTGAGCCTCTGCTGCCTGCACTTCTTTTCAGCCACTTCTGTCTCCGAGTCGCTCATTTCGGCGTCGGGGACATAGCCGTCGTTCTCACTGTCGGGCTTTAATTTGCTTCTCGTCCGCTCCTTGGCCGCGACTCTGCCCACGCCCACGTAGGGGTAGCCGGGGCTCTGGCGGCAGGCCTCCTCCAGGCCCTCCCCCTGCTGCTGCCTCTCCCCCTTCTTTGGAATCCGGAATCCACCCCAGTTTTTCCCTGGGCTGGTGGGCGCGGTAGGCACTTTAGCTACTGTCTGGTTAGAGTTTACTTTGATGAGACCCCCGTTACATTTAGGCACTATATCCCTCCGAGTGCCAGGCGCTGACCTACCACCGGAGTGGCTCACAGCCCTTTTGTTTTCCGGCTGCCTCTGAGAGAGTTCCGTGGGTCTCAGCGCTTTGTGGTTGTGTTTAGGAGTCTTTTCCTTCAGTTCTACCTTGGCAGCCTCGCACTGCAGGCGGTTGTCTCTCCTTTTCCTGTGCTCCGGAATAACGACGCCATTCTTCTGCTGTGCCGATACGATCCGCGTCTCTGCGAAGGTCTTGTCGAAATTTAAAAAGCTGCCTGG
This sequence comes from Petroica traversi, assembly GCA_025920805.1. Taxonomy (NCBI): domain Eukaryota; kingdom Metazoa; phylum Chordata; class Aves; order Passeriformes; family Petroicidae; genus Petroica; species Petroica traversi. The sequence continues at coordinate 203,079 of JAHLSL010000111.1, read as the reverse complement.
AGCTGCGCCTCCTTCCCTGGGGCTGGGCTGCCTGGACAGGGATTTGCCGTCACTCCCAGTCCTGTCTCTTACCCTGTCTCTCTTGTGCGGTTTCTTCAGGGAGCAGGCCAGGGACGTGCCCATCTGCTTCCTGAAGAAGGCCGAATGCCACTTCAGGTCCTCGATCTTGGGGGCGTTGGGGCCCAGCGAGGGGCTGTTGAACAGCACCGTGTTTTCCATGGACGGGAACGAGGAAGGCACACCTGCATGGAAGCAAACTAAGTTCAAGTCAAGCAATTCCACGCCAGTTTGGGATGTACCTGTTTTAGCTCTGCTCCTCATGCCTGACGTGTCCATATCAGAAATGGGTATCTGGCTGCCCGTCCTGCACTTTTAGGTCACCACTCGGTGGATATGTCATGGTTTCACAACATCCTGCTGGTGTGGTTTTGTTTTCCTGCACCTGAATTACACTTGTAGCAAATACAAGTCCTAGCACTACTCTGTCCACTAAGACAGAGACACTCCTAAGAGAGGGAGGCAAAAATCTATCAGCAAGTGGATGCCCCTGATACCACCTAAAATACGGTTTATTAGTTACTCAATAGTTAAAGGCTAATCTGGCCACTGCAGTAATTTTGAAGGTTTTCATCTTTCTGAGTAATGAAATGAGAACAAATGAGGGCCTGTTTGTCCTTCACAGCCTGTAAGCAAAACCTTGTGCCTGTGGTCTGACATAAGGAAGGGAACACTGAGGCATACCTGAAACTCTTTCTTGTTCCAACTGCTTTGTGTAGCTGTTAAATATCTGTTCCTGAACTTTGCAAACAGATCTCTTGATTTTTTCTCTCCGTGTCACCATGTAAGTGAGGTTACGCACCTGGAAGACAGCAAGGGGATGGGTTTTACAGGAACTGTATTCCCAGGATACTGCTCTGTCTGTGCTTTGAAATAGTTCAGCTGGAGTACTACACACCATTTAAACAAGTTAGCAGCGTATTTAAATTTAAACACCTTCAACACGATTACTGGAGGACAGTCTGTTTAACTGACAGATGAACTGTCAAATTGACAGGTTATTTAATTGAAAGATTATTCCATGATTTTTGGAGAGCCTCAGCACTCAAGTAACTTCTACAAATGGCTGAGTCTCACACACACACAAAATCTAGAGATATGTTTGAAATCCTTGAATGTACTCAGTATTAAATACTTCTCAGATGAGGTAATCACTGAGAAGTAGAGGTGGATGATTCCAAGGCTCCTCTCTCAGTACAGGATGGTGCCCTGTGAATTACAACCTTTTGGGCTGATCTGGAGAAATGTAACGAGTGTGTTTGTTTTGCAAAGTGTGTCTATTTTTCCCTTTTTTAAAATTCAAATTTTGTACAATCAGTGGCAACAGAGTAGTAAAATGTTTAAAATACTACTAAAATCATGTATCCTGTTTTGACATCACATTTATAAATGAAAGGATACACACAGAATAATTTAAGATCCGAAGAACATAGTTACAAACTCTAATTATTTAGCTGATCAAAGAGAGGATGACAAGAAAGCTTGAGCAAATAGAGCAGGAACAAAAGATCCCAGGTAACATCTAGGATCTGAACACCTGAACAGCTACAGAAGAGCTGGAGTTGGAACTAGGAAAAAAAACAAAAGAAAAACTAAAGCAATTCATTGTAAGAGGAATTAGGCATCAGGATCCTTTACAAAGGATGCAGTACATCCATGAGTGTCTGCTGTCCTGATTTAAAGACTCAAAATCTTTAAAGATTTAAAGATTATGAAAGAAAGGCTCTGGTTCACCTACAGGTTGTTGAGGTAGGACCTCCTGAGCCAGCTTTTGGCTGTGGCCTACATGAGCCATATGCTGTAGGGACATGAAAAACTAATTTCAGTATTCTTTCTGTCTCTTAAGAGCTCTTAAATTCTACTAGTTAACCCAAAAAGAAAGGAATTCAGGATCAGATTTACTTATTAAAACACCAGACTGATCCTACTGCATTGTTCTTCAAACACTCAAAACCTAAATGAATCAAACATTTACCTCTCAAACCTACAGCTATTCCAAGGCAACATCATCCTACTCTGGTATGCCAATGAAAAACAGATCTGCTGCAAATCAAGGTATGTTTCATAATCCTTTTCACTAGATGAAAGGAGCATGGAAAGCCCTTAAAGGCTGAAAAGAGTTCAGCTGGAGGCTGCAGTACAGTCCATAGCCCTCAGAGTTAATCAGTAAAAAAGCACAAGTGAAAACAGGACAGTCCACTTGCAGGTGATTGAATGCTGAACGCCAAGACCTGCTGGCCCTGTGACCGACCTCTGTGTGCAAAGGGCAATTGCTGTGCTCTGGAGAAATTTAGTGTTAGTGGTCTTGCCTGACAGCAAAGCACAGCTCTGAGCTGAGCTGCAGCTCAGGGTGAGCGTGGTTTGGGAACTCAGCCAGCACAGGCAGTGCTGGGGCTTACCCGCTCCAGGTCCTGCCGGAGATGCGTGAAGAGCTGCAGCCTCCTGAACAGAACGTCCTGCTCCCGTTTGGCCAGATTGTCCTCCTCATCCTTCTTTGGGGTAATCAAAGGTTTATTGAAGTTGGATTTCCTCTTCAGCTTCCAGTACTGGTAAAGGAATTCCACCGGCTCCTCGGGCAGCCGCAGCACTTTGGCCACTTCCAAAGACTCAACAAACGTGTAGAACTCATCCTCCAGCTGCTGGAGCTTCTGCTTGCGGAGGCTGACCCTGTGGGCCTCCTCCTGGTTTTGATCCATGCTGCGGAAAGGGTCCATGTGGGCAGGAAGAGAGGTGTCCTGAATCCCATTCCTGTTCTCCTGAGCTGGGCTTTCACTCAGAGTCTCAGCATCCGCTTTCTTGGTGGAGCTGTGCTTGGGACAGTAGGACTTGAACTTCACCTCGTCGTTCTCTGCCAGGATGGTCTTCATCTCCAAGCCGCGGTCGAATGCGCAGGTGACATGAAAGGCCGTTCTGCAGTTTTTCACTGAACACTGGAGAGAATAAATTGCAATTAACCAAATAAATATAAAGTTAAGAAGCCATGCTGCCTAAAACTATTGGAGCAGTCAGGGCTGCTTTGGAAGAAGAACCCTGTCAATTGCGCTCTGCTTCTAAGCTGCACCTACTTCCTTGCTGTCTTTAATTAGGGTATGACTTAGTGCTTTCAGGCCAGACAAGGATCAAGTAGCCCAGAGGGACAGGAGTGTTTAACCCCCCCTCCAGCCCCACCAGGCTATTCCATACCCAAAAAGTCACAAGAGGAACATTCCTACTGACACCACAGCCACTTGTGTTCCCAAAGTAAAGTGTTCCCCTTCAGAACCTCATGCCAGCATGAGGCAGGGAAAAATCATCATGGTGGCTCCAGGCCAGTCTGAAACTTTTTTAATTAAAAAAATCTTTCCCAGCACCTGGACCCATCCTATCCAAAGGCCTCAACCAGGGGGAATTTTTTCCCATTATCCCAATTTTATAATGTCAAATATTAAATCACTATCAACCATTACTTCACTGAGTACAGCCTTTACTTCGCCTGGGAGAGAAGGAGAACGGGAAATTCAAATGTTGCCGTTTTTCTTGCTACTCAGTGAACCCAGCCATCAAAGAGTGATGGGCACTAGCTCAGCTGATTTAGCACTTCATTTCCATTGTATCTAATTTCCTTTTGCAAAATGCTGTCATAGATACCACCAGCCACCAGCTGAAAGGTTTAAATACATATAAATATGTATATATACACAGATATGCATACATATGTGTTTAGATCTACTCACACCTCTGGTGAACAGGATTTAAAGTGGAAATGAGCATTAGCCCTCCTAACTAGGGAACAAAACTGTGCTTAACCCAAGCCACTGACCCTGAAAGAGCAACACATTGCACTGGGATGTTTATACAGGGCTTTGTAAAGAAGCCAAATCTCTCTGTCCTCTGGGTTTTCCTGCTCAGGTTGACTCAGCAGCCAGATGGCTTATAAAGGTACAGAGGGTTTAGACTGCACAGGTTTCAAATGAGCAGTCTTTAATAAAAGCAACATATAAAGGAATTTAAAAATACCAAAGCATCTTTTGCCCTTTCCTCTCCTACTAAGAAACAGGCCAGGAGCATCCCAACTGGAACACCAAGCACGGAGAAGTGCTTTAGCCATAATTAGCTCTTACTGCAGCTCATGTTTTATTGGGAGAAGAGAGGAAAGCCTGTCTCACTGGGAGGAAATCTGCTGGACCTGGGGGAATACACAGTCCTGTTTTTCCCAGCTTATGGCAGCTGCTCTCTGACCAGCCTGACACACACTTCCAGCTGCCACTTTTCCTAATTGTTGTGCACATATCAGAAGGTGGCCCGGAGAAAGGGCAAAACAGCTTCAGCTATGAAACAGCAGCCAAGAGGAGGGGATGGCTCTGCAAGGAGGAATTATGGCTGCAAATTTATATGCTGTGGACAGATTTATTTTCTCTAGTTAACACTTACTATTTCATACATTCCTTACATGGAAGTGGACTGTGACAGGTTTCACTGGAAGTACTGCTGCCTTGCTGGCTTACAGCTCTTCCTGGCAGCCTCGTCAAATGACTCGGAGCAGGGGAAGAAAGGGAAATGGATATAAACTAATTTCAAAGTGGTGTAGGAATGGAGCAGGTTTTGTGTCTTAATGCTGGTCTGACCACCATGGATTCTGTAACATCAGGCTAGCCCCAGATGAAAGAGCTCTACTTCAGCCTTCTTACAGGACTGTAGCATCATCCTCTGTGTCAGGGAGCTTCTTGAGGATTGTTTTGCTGCTGGAAGTGCTCTGAGGATAAGGAGCATCACCACAACACTAAGCTACTGTTTTTCTCTACACAGTCACAACACTGCCCCAAATGGGTCATCTGTCCTTACACTCCTTCATAATTTGTTCTCAAGTAAAGGAGATCAAAGTCTTGTCAACTGTCCCAGGGGACAAAGTATCGCCTCTTTCAAAGATCTGAAGCTTGGTAATGTGTTTTCTCAGTCTTTCTAGATTTTAAAAGTTTTCTTAAAAGGGTTATTTAACATTTCTGAGTGATTTTCCACTGTACAGGATCTACAGGTACCTTAAGCTAGCAACCCATTATAAATATGCACGTGAAACAACACTGCTGGTCTGAAATTCTCTGATGCAGATCAGCTCAGTTAAGTCATAGTAACAACCAGTAAACACATTATGGTGTCTCCTAAAAACTGAAAAAAGAAAACACATGGATATTTATGTGGTTAAATTACCTGTATAGAAGCTCCAACTTTTTCATTACAAAGGCTGCACACCAGTGCCCATCTACTGCTGGGAATGTGGGAAACTTTTGTGATGGGCTCCATTTTTTCGGGGCTTCCAATACTGACCTATGAGAAAAAGGGTCAAAACACTGGAGTGACTGTGTCAAATTCCTTGTTTGCATATGCAACTCTAGTGTGTCCCAAATTCCTCAGTTTATAAGGATCTAAAATTCTTCAAAAAAAAAAAATCAGTTTCTCACTTTGTGAACAAACACACCAATTTCAAGGTGAAGCCCGCCAATTAAAGATTATCACATGGGATGAACACTTTGACTGCGAGAACCCACAGGAATTCTGTCACATTCAAACCTTCCTGATTCACCTTTAATGTTCTGTTTACAAAGTGAAATGGTATCTGGTGTCCTTGTTAAACAAGCTTTGCCAGCAGCAAAGGCCTCATTTTCCAAGGCCTAATTCTGCCTGACAAAGGGAATGCAATTCGTTTCTTTGCGGGTGAAACATCACTCCCGCCAGACTTTTCACCTTACCAAGACTATTTTACACTGCAGTTCTGAGCTGAACAAGGCTTTCCGGAGGTTTTCCTCTGCCAGACTCCCAGGCCCAGCACCCACCTCTGGAATCCAGAGAGCGCAGCTGACGTGCACCCACTTGGTGCCACTCCGGGTGGGCTTCATGGCGCCGCCTTTCTTGGGGCACAGGAGGCACCTGGGCTGGACGCCCAGTGCGCAGGTCCGGCACAGCCAGCTGCCCTCGGGCACCTTCAGGATCCCGTAGCACGCCTGCAGGCCCCAGCACCAGGGGCAGAGAGAGCAAAGCAAACACCCTGTTGTTTCTCAGCTGTTCACACGCGGCCTCTCCCAGCTCTCCAAGTTGTTGTTACTCAGAGGGGGAAGTGCAGGACAGCAATTAAGACGTTTTTTGGAACATTGCATCTTTATGGAACCCTGTATCCAAATTACTGTCAGCTTTAACGCACTTAAGTTGCAGGTTTGATGTGATCAGACAAACACTCACTACAGGTCTGAAAATACTGCGTATTTCCTCTGCATATCTTGGGGGATAGTCACTTGTACTTACAGCTGCATACCATTCTACAAATGATTAAGAACATAATTCTTTACCATTAGTACAAAAGCAGTTAAGTAACACACGCCAGAAAATATGTTTCCTGCTCACCAGGCAAGTTTTTCCAAACACCAAATGACAACAGAAACTTGTTAAAGCTGAGAAGGACAGGCTGCTGAGAAGGCACCTGCCACAGTCAGAAGCATCCTGAAAACAGGCTAAAATTGTATCTCTTCTTTTACCTTAAGAAAACTTCTGAGTTACTACAGAAAGGTGACACACAGTAGTGCTTCCCTAGCACAGCTCAGTAGGTTCTCTGTTAAATTACCTTTAATAAACCCCTCCTGTGTCCCTACTGATCTGCCTTTTTGGAAAAGTCTCTGTGACCACCCAATACCCTGCTGCTGCTGCCATACCTGGTGCACACAGATGTTGCATTTGTCACAGAACACCATTTCATTGCCATCCTCTCCATCTGGGGACTGGCAGACGTCACAGACCACGTCCTCATCGTATTCAATGCCCAGCCCTTCCTCTGTCTCGATGGCGTGGTTCATGTTATCGTAGCAGCGCTGCTCAAACTCCTCCATTACCCTCTCCATGGTGTACTCGTCCATCTCCAGCATCCCTGCACAACAGGAGGTGTTGGCATTAAAGAAAATGTTAGAGTGATAACCATCACCACAAACAGCTCCTCCTCCTTTCCTAACAGCTGAGCAGACACAGCCAATCCCCACATGGACACATTTCATTCCTAGGCAATCGTGTCTATTCCAGCACAAACTAGGGAAACTGTAAAAAAAAAATAAATAAATCGAAGTTGTCTTATAACTGCATTAAACTAACGAAAGTGGAGTATCCAAATCTTTCAAATTCTAAGAAAAACTTTCAAAGACTGATTCTAGCTTCCTGGTCTTGTTCTCATTTTTCCTTCTGGGACAGCACTGTCTACGGCTTTTGCTCCAATTTTGCCACCCAGATGCTAATTCTTCAGTGAAAGAATTGGAAGTATTTTGAACCAAAAGTGATGGAGGAGAAAATCAATGACAAAGTATGCTGTGATACTTGGAGTGAATTTACAGTTTTTAGCAACAGTTTTTGGGTTATCGTAAGTTCCAACTGAGGTCTCCATCAGACCCTGCTACACCAATAAATGAATTTGTTTTAAAAAGTGAAAAACATAGCTGTAATAAATACAAGATCAAATCTTGGACAATCAATAAATGCAACATCTAATCTGGAATTTGCTCTTTTCCAATAGCATCCATCAGAAAATTATTCATGACACACAGATACAGACTGATTATGTTGTGGTATTTTATAATTCAGATTTCTTTTGAAACAGAAAGGTCTCCCTTTCCTGGTAACTCCCCGACTTTATTTCCTGGGCATGATCTTCTGTGGTGTAGAATATCCCTTTGGTCAGTTTGGGTCACCTGTCCTGGCTTTGCTCACTCACAGTTTCTTCTGCTCACCTACTCACTCGCAGAGCCTGAGACATGGAAAAAAAAGCCCCTGACTTAGGATAACCACAGATCCCAAAATATCAGTGTGTTATCAACACCATTCTCATTACAAATCCAAAATACAACACTTTTAACTTTTAGCTACTGCAAAAAAATTAACTCTATCCTCACTGAAACCAGGACAGAGAGAGGAGATGGCAACCCCAGGATAGGAGTTTTAACAAGAAAACTCCATTCGGTTCTCCCTGTGAAAAAACTGAGCCAAAAATTCCACAAAATGAAGAATAAAAAGCCTCTCTAGCTGCTCCAGATCAGAAGACAAACACTCCACAAAAGTACTTCCAGCTTCCCTTACTGTCAGGTAAATCCTTGCAACAGAGATCAATGCATCCCATGCTACCCAAACTGTGCAGTTGAAAGGTAGCAAGAGGGAACATCCAGAATCCTGCTGATGAAAGGATTGTGCCCTGCAAGCCGGAACTGCTGCACCAGCAAAGCAGATGATGGCAGGTTTTACACCAGCTTGCAACTGAATTCTGACCCCACAACTGCTCTCACTTTGTAAGTGACCCTCAGAGACCTGAGACTGACTGTGTTTGCAAGGGCTGCAGAGAGGGAAGCACGGGCTGCAGCTCCCGTTCAGATGTTTACAGTCATTCTTCTACAGACACACTGTACCTTCTCTGTACCTGAAGCAGTCCTACAGGGATCAAAGAAAACACAGGGAATTCATGGCTGCAGGGACACCGTAAGGAAGTGTTCCAGGTGGATATCAGGAAGTATTTCACTTTTCAAATGTCCATTTGTAGTACCTGTAGTGTGCAGTGACCAAGCACACATGTACGTGTTTCAAGACCCCCAACAAGCTGCCCGGTACTGACAGGAACATTTCATTCCCTTTGCATACAGCAAAACTCAGTGGGTAATGTTTTACAGCAAACAAACAACAAGAAACTAGACCAAAACAGAAGATCCAACAAATTCCAGCTGTTCAGTGTGCTATGTGCATCATGTACTGCTGTAGCAGAGTTGGGCTCCCTGCAGAGGTACAAATCTGCCCCTCTTCTGCTGCCCACACCCACCATAGGAGCCCTCTTCTGGTTTTGACAAAAGATAGACAGATTGGATAGAAGGATACCAAACAAACAATAAAAAGTACATTTTTTCCATTGAGGAAAGTTAAGGGAACTTGTTGCTGCTGTTTCCCTGAAGATAACTGGAAAGGTAACCTAAACTCTAGAATCATAAACTGAAATTGTCTAAGCCCAATGCTAAACCTGAGCAGGACTGATGCGAGATCTGGAAAAAAGGCCAGGGTAAAGGACCAGGCCAAGATGCCATTTGTTTCTGTCATGTGTTGGTTTAGAAAGGAGAAATGGAGTTGTAAATGGTCATTTTGTGGTTTTCCAGTTCTTCAGCCATGCCAGGTAAAACATGTTTGACTAAACTACAACCCAAAGCAGGGAACTGCCACAATGCCAAAACAAAAACCAAAAGTGTTCGCCAACACATCCAAACCTCTTCGATCTGGCACAGCATCATTTCTCTCATCCAAACAATGTGGTAGGAGTTCTGTGCTGACTTACATCCTATTCAGTTCCACTGAAACCCTCACCAATGAAACATTCCAATTCAGCCCTCTTCCCAATCCTTTCCCACACACAACTCATTCTGCAGAAAAGGGAACAGCTGCCCCCCCTTGTGACAGCTCCTCCTCCTGCTTTGGAACTAGATCACACAGTCACAGTGAGATTTGGGAACTCCCTCCAATAAATCACTGCAGGAATTCCTTACTCTCCCACTCCCTGCACCACTCAGCTGACACAGGTTCTCTAAACCTCCCTATCAACTTGTCCTGCCTTCTCTGCACTGAACACTATGAACTAAAAGGATGATACAGATTTGTCATGAAGAGAAATAAAAATAAACAGGACTACCTGGAAAAGCTACCTGAATGGTCTCCCTGATGTTCTCTTTGAGAACCAAGACGGCAAACTGGGAACTTTGGCATGGAAAGCAACAGAGAAAAAACCAAAACATGTGGCCAGATTCTGACCAGGTCTAAGCAGATACAACACAGGAGTTATGAAGGCATCTGTCCTGGGACTTAATCGCATCAGGTCTCCTACTCCAATTCATACGATTACTATATCCTCATACCCCTACTGTTTCTCCCCACTGCTGCCCTCCCTGAAATTATTCTTAAGACTGCAAGCTTTAAAAAGAGAAAAGGAAAAAAAAAATAAGGCAACAAATCACTCATTGCTCACCCATTTCTTTGAATTCTTCATTGGCAAGTTGCAGCCATGCTACATCCACATCATTGAGGTCATAGCGGCACATGCTGTCTGCCAGGGTGCGGATGTCGACATAGCCCAGCTCCGGAGGCTCGGCGCCTGAGGAAACAATGTATTTCCTGGGACGGGTGAAAGTGACGGCTTTTGTCTCGGACACAACCCTGGAACAGACAGGCAGGCAGGCGTGAGGTGCGCCGGGCTGCTGAGAGGCTCAGCTCTTAGAGAATTCACAGTGCTGGGCTCTAAGTGCCAAACAAGCAGCAGCAGCGGCCACCTACCCATCCCAGCAATCACCTGGCACCACTGTGGTGGGAAAACAGCTCCATGCACTTCTGTAACAAATTGGTGGGAAAAGAACTTAACTGGAGTCATCTAGAAATCCAATTAATTGCCAGGATTGTAAATATAATTAAGATTTAGTGGACAGAGCTGTGCTTACTCTTACCTAAAATTCACACTTGTTTAAAGCTACAGCAGGAACACTGCATTTACTTTGTGGCTGTCATATACACAGACATTAAACTTTGGTTTAAGACTTTTTTTTTTAAAAATCAATCTGTTTCACTAAAATACTGACAACAAGAACATTCAAGGAAAAAAGAAGTATTTCCGGCTGTCTCAGCAGAGGACATTGCCCTTTCTCTGAGTTAACAGCACACACTGAAATTGAGTTTGGATATCACCCACTTCATAACACAAATCTGGTACCTCCAGGAGCAACAGGCCACACTGCCAAATGTCTGCCTCCTGCAGTGCCACTGGAAATTATTTTGTGGGGTGCTAGTGCTACAAGGGAGGAGACTGCACCACTCTGTGTTGCCACGATTCTCTGCTGAAACAGCCTAAGCTCCACAATGAGCAGGACAGCCTCCATCCTCCCCTCTACTCTGCCCCCATCTGAGGTCCAGTGTGTTAACTCCTCCTAGCAAAAATCCTCATCTGCACTGCTGTATTTGCACAAACAGATCTCTATAAATCCTCTACCTATTGCAGTCTTATGCACATCCCTAAAGCTTCCCCTCTTCTAGCTTATTTCAGACAACAAGAAATGGTGAGCAAGAGCCAAATGCCGAATTGGGGCTCCTGAGGTGCTGTGAAAAAATACCATTGTGAATGACCTTGCCAGCCTAACTGCACTGCCCAAACTGTTTGTGGTCATATTGCACAGGATGAAAATGTTAGACACTACTGCATCTTCAAAGAGAATGTACTTTAAACTGGGCACTGTTCTCCAAACCTTCCTTATAAATTCCTTCCAGAGTACCTCTCTGTACCAGAGTACCTCTCTACAGAAATCATAACCTCTGGGCAGCACCCTGTCACAGTAGTGGCCTAGAAGAAGCAAGCACAGTGACTGTGACCTCAAAACAACTCCCCTTCCTGCTTTGCTTCTATGAGAGAAAGAAGTTTTTAAAAAAGGCAACTTTTACTACATACTGACAAGCATTCAGCTGAATTGTCCATCTGACCACGTGCTTACAGTGAATCTCCTCACAGCCTCACTCCTTTCTCCTGCTCCTCTGCCCTCACCAATCACCAGCAGGCCACGCCTTTTATTCACTGTTACATTCCTTACTAACACCAGCTCCCCGTACAGCCTTGGCTTCTGTCTTACACCAGCTATGATCTGTCTCTTCCTTATTCCATGTACAGAACACCCCACCTTCCCTCCCAGAGGCACAGAGCAGTTCTTGCACCCCAGCAGCACCAGGGCAGGGTTCTCCGAGTGTTTTGTGAGTGGGAAAAGAGGACAATAATCAGGCATCAGTGGGCCCCTCTGACCAGCAGGTGCCCAGCAGCAGGGCTACACAAGACAGCTCAGCAGCTAACAAGGAGTGGGACCTGCTGTGCCAATACCTACAATTGTACATGCCTTCTTTCCCTGTCTTTTACTACCCCAAATTTGGAGCAACATCTCAATTGGCCCTTGGCAGAGAACAGCTCTCTCCTAAGTGAGTACCTGGACCTGCTGTGGCCACCAAGCATCTCCATGACAGAGAACCCCTGGGAGGTTTTTCCTCTGCTCAAATCCACAGGGGTCCTGGCCCTCCCACAGCCTTGGGTGATGCTGTGTTAACAGCAGAAAGTAACAGAGGAGGAGCAGGCAATATGAGTGCAGGTGTACTCTGTTTGTGTGTGTGTGCCTCTGCAGGAACTAGGAGAGGCCAGTGTGGAGCAGGGAAAGGTTCCCACATCTTACACTGCAGAGCACAAAACAGAATGCCAGGTTGTCCCTGGAGCTCTGGTCCAACCCTTCAGGAGAAGGGAGGACAGGGTTTACCTGATGTGCAGGTTAGTTCCTCCCTGTACAGACCTAATGGGGCACTCCGCAGGTTTCTGCACAGAACAAAAACAACACTAACAAACTTTCGTGTGCCCCCCAATCCAAGGTCAAAGCTGACAGAAACAGACCTAACAAGAAAGTGAAGCATCATCACAAATTTTTTGCTATGTTTCAAGGACTGAGCTCCTCTCATCCCCCAGCACTGGTGGGTCATTTGGTAATGCCTTATGGGCCAGCCTGGGCTGATTCAGAAATCTAGAATGATTAAATGCAAAAATCCTTGTACTTGTTTTCTCCAATCCCTTGTAAGCATAAAATGGGCTGCAACACACTCCTGCCCTTAGAACTGCATGTTTAATTTGAAACAGGAAATAGTATCTAAGTGTACCAAACATGGCAAGGAAAATAAAGGGTTTTTGGATGAGAGCTAAAAAGTCTCACATTATTTAGTTACATGCACATCTGGACGGTTCTTAAAACAGATGGAATGTTGTACAATCAATTTCTTAGGCTAATAAAAGAAATCACAAAAAAAAAAAAAAAAGAAAAAAGAAAGAAAACAAAACTAATGCTGTTTTCTCAAGCCCTTAAGCCTGGTTTGTCCAACTGTTCCTTGAAAGGAATCTATGGCTTGGAAATAAGCAGAGGGAACACCAGACAAGGGCTCTTCCAGCAATGATAAGTGAGCTCAAGTCTGGCTTAAAAACAGAAGCTATTTTTAAGGTTCTGTCATCACACTCCACACTAGTGTATTGCCAAAATCAGTTCTCTGACATTTGTATTTCGCACAGGCAGAACAGGCCTGACTCTTGACCTCTCTGACCATTCCAAAAGGTGAGGCAGGTTGCTCTTCATCTCTGAGAACCAAGACTTTCCTATCTGGGCACTGTGCAACGAAGCTCAGGAAGCCAAGGCAATGTAGACATAAGCTGCCAGCCCAAGCGTGTGTGTATTTGTTCACATTCCTCCAAACTATACCTGGCTACTGGTTCTGGGATGGTCCCTGGGCTAACTGGCACCTGAACTCCCTTTTCCCACTCCTGCCTCCAGGGATCTGCCAGCACATAGTATTCATCAGGGTTCAGCTGGAAGGAGTCATGTAACTTCATGGCAGTGATCAGGTCCGTTCTGAAGACCTGCAAAGAGAGTGACCAAGAGAGAAAAATAGAGACACTGACATTTGATATTGACACTCTATGATTCACAGCTTCAGGGTAACCATGGAGCACAGAGTGGAACAAGGTCACTGTACCACCAGTGCTCCAGCCCAGCCTACTGCAGGACAGAAGTGTAGCTTCATGGCAGGGAAAGGGGTGGCTGAAGGCACAAATACTGACTTTCATCTGACTGCACTACAGGTCCTGGCACTCCTCCTGCACTGGAGATGTAGCTCCAAAAGGTGCTACCCACTTTCACCTCCTGCAATAAAAGCTGCAGGAGCTCTGAGCTGTAAAATAGCAGCACAAGGAAGATTCGTTTTTGCTCACAAGCTCTTTGGATTTACTTTTTTTTTAATTACTGAAGCTCTGACTCATACAAAGACATTTTACAAATTCCCTGCAGTAGAAATCAAGGCGTGACTTCACCGTGACCAGCTGCAAGAGGAAATTCTAAGGAGATGACTCTTCGTGCAAATACTTACAAAAATAACCCAAAAGATAAAAAAGTAAGACACAAACTGGAATTCTGGTGGCAGCTCCCTGTTCAGCACAGGTATTTAATCAATCAGCTACAGACACCTCTGAGTCACAGCTGTAATTTTCCATTGCTTTTGCTAAGGCATCCAGCTCTAAAGCCAGCAGGATGTTTGGCAACCTTTGGGCTAGCAGCCATGAACAAGCAGCCATGCCGTCTTCAACAAGCCACAGAATGAAATAAAAAGGGATTCACTCCTGTGGCAGGCCTGCTGTGGCACTGCTGAAAGCCAAGAGTGCTGCTAGCATGGGCATCCCAACTGCAAGCCTGCACTTGCTGACACAAGCTCCAGCCCTTCCCTGCTCCCTGCTCCCTGCAAAAGGCAAGGCCCTCCGCACCTACACAGCAGTAAGTTGTAACTACTCCGTGCCTCATTCAAAGGAAAGGGTTAAAAAGCAACCAGGTGACAGAAGATAAGCACCACCAGGACAAGAATATGAGAGGTAGAGCTCCCTGCAGGCTTCTCAGTCCGTGGTTGTCAGAATCAGCATCCACAGACCCCCATGCTGCAGCTAGAGAAGAAAAGACTCTGCATTTGCAGGGCAGTGATGCTGGCTCCCTTAGGAGGCTGCTGAGGGGGCAAAGTGACCCATCCTCCCAGCCCAAACCAATGGCCACGCTGTTTGCTCACCCCAGCCTGCTGCTGCTGTGGCTGAGGGAGCCCAGGTGGACACAGAGAGCTACCCGGACAGCCACTTCTGTCACCCACTACTCACACACCTGAAAACCCCAGGGTTTTTGGGGAAGTATTTTAGTGTATCTAATGGCTAATTACACTTCTAATTACATATATTTCCAAGTGTGATTTGCCCTGCCACAGTGCACATCTCAAAACTTTTCCTCCCTCCCAACACACACATACTACCCCACTGGTGTCTGTGTATGTTTGTTTCCACTCTGGTTTTGTCATTAAAATAGCATAAAATCATGAAATTTTTTTTAACACTTGTCTTGACATGTTCAGAAAACGGAAACTGCCAGCATTAAAAAGTAAAGAAAAGGATAGCCATATGAAGAACAGGGTGAATGCTGGCAATGAAATATGATGAAATGCTTAAAACAATTCAATTACAAGTCCTGTGAGGCTTCAACCAAGAAACGAAAAGTAAGCCACGAAGTAAATGGGCTCACAAAACAAACAAGCACAGCTGGCCAGGGGATTCTGCACTTTTAAGTGATTTGACTTAAAGCAATCAAAAGTCAAATTAAAAGAAGACTAAAAATGTAAAATGGGACACAAACCTTGCTCAATCTCAGAGCCAAAGTAACTCAGGCTCTGGGATAAATTTGTCACAAAACTCCCTCAGAAGCAAAGCTAATGCAGCACCTGACAGCCAAGAAACTCCTTCCCAGGCCTATGTCCCCATGACACCATTTTTTCTGCTCTAGCTGCTGATGCAATCAGAGTGCCTGGAGGAAAGCAGAGCTCACACAAGTGCTGGCTCTCAGAAGCACCGAACACTTCAAAGCTAAAGGGTGAAACCCTGGCCACGCTGAAGTCAGTGGGAATTTTGCCACCAGCTTCAATGAGGCCAGGGTTTCACCCGGGGACTTTGCCGAGTGTCACTTCTCTGCCAGCGAGCAGGGACAGCGCAGGGGGGGAAAGGCTGTGGAGCTGTGCTGAAGGGAAGTTCCAGGGAAGCTCATCCAGGCTGAGAAAACACAAGAGGAAAGCACAAAACTGCAAAGATTCTGACAGCAAAAGCAAGGTAAGGGAGAGAAGAGGAGCATGTAAAAAATCAACAGCAAGACTCCTAATTATCTCAGACAATTTCTTGATAGCCTTTCATGAGGTACTTCTCAAAAGCAGGTATAAGGGGCTGCTTCTAAGGGATACACAAAAAAACAGCTAAGGAAAACAAGCCTACTGCTAACAAGAATAAATTCACCAGGGATCTCCACATTCACAAAAAAAAAGGTGTTTAATAACCAACAGTCAAAGGAGTTTGGAAACCATCAGTAGTAGGAACAGTTCACAATGAACAATGAATGGGATTCTCCTTGTGAAAACTCTTCTCTGAGACTTGGGTACACTGCCATTACAGAGATTAATAAGGCAGGTTTTCCCCAACACCACTCACTAATGTGGTAAGGAACCCATGTATGGGCAAGTACAATAAAAGAGAAATTCCACCTCCCACAGCTAAGCCTTTCTTTGCAGCTTCTACAAAGTCTGCAGTGTAGTATTTTGCCTGAAGACAGGAAGATTCAGCAAGAACATTTCCAAAGAAATGGATCACATTTTGTATGTTACTAACAGTTGATCCAACCTGGAAAGTTCAAAGATTTTTATCTCCCCTGAGAGCGTTTCTTCAAAGCACTAGACGAGACAGAACTGTCAGGAAGCAGACTTATAGTTTGACAAGCACTTTAGCAAAGATCACACACACCAAGCCCCAGTACAAACCACGAAATAAATGCACCTGATGTAAATTTCCACTGTTCACAAATCAAGCTGCAAATAAACTCTGATGCCTAAAATAGCACAAGAAAGACTCTGCAGCTATGCTGAATGGGTGTCAGACTACAACAAAATTCACAGACAGAAACTGGTGGTGGCAGTAGCTGTGCCAAAAGCTGAACTCTAATCTTTGGGGGAGAGGAGGGTGGGGAAGAAGGGGTGAGGGAGGGGAGGTATGTGCCAGCCAAAATGTAGGAAAAAAGAAGAAAATGTAAATCAGAAAAAATTGTTCCATTACCAGAAAACATGTATGTATGTATACATTGTTTGTACAGGTACTTTGACAGGTGTAACAAAATGCAAATCAAATTCCAGAAATACCTCAGAAGGTTTCCGGTCTTCATCTCTGGAGCACGAAGTCCTGCATCGTTGAGATCTGGAATGCTGGGACCAGGCAGACAGACCTAGGACACAGAAATGGTAATTTGCAGGCTTCTGTGGCAAACCTCCAGGAAACTTCTTCAAAATGAACCAGAAAATAAAAGCCACTCAATCCCAAGCTTCTGTGATCACTCTCCTGGGTCTGCTTTGTTTCTCATTTCCTAACTGAGGTGTGCCTGTACTGGCTGCAGTGCACTCACCTGCCTTCCACTTCACAACATCCTTCCCCCTGAGCATCAATAAATGACTTCCTGCAGATTAATAACTGACCAGGAGCTCTTCCAATAGCCTGGGATACACTCTTTGAAGTTAATGTCCTAGATACCTACACTGGTTACCCGATTTCTGCTGGTGTGAGCCTCTGCAAAATGAAGCACGCTGCCACACACACACAGCAGAGCCCACAGAATAAGCTGCTGGCTCTTCTCCCAAGCAAATCTCCCAGTGTGGCTGTACGATTTTTGTCTGCATAATTATTCACTGCATTCCAAACAAATTATACCTCTTTGCCTTGAAACTGTGTGACAGAGTCTCTGTCAGCTTTCAGAAATATTGTAACAGGAGAAGAGGAAAAAGAGAAAGAATCTGCACTCCTTTGACAAGACAGTGCTTTGACACCAGAATATATAATACCTGTGCAAATCAACTAATTTCAACAAAGTAAGATTTACAGGGATGGCAGGTATTTTCCACTGCCAACTACACAGCAGTAATGAAAAAAAAAAAAGCCAATAAATCCTTTGGGTTGCAGAGATGCAGGACTTGTACTAGGTCTCTCTGATAGGTGAGCTAACACACCTATGTCATGAGCTCAGAATTTGCCAATCTGGGCATTAACTGTAGACAAACTGAAGCAAACTGATGCAAAGGCCTTCCCACACTGCTCATTCCTTAACAGCCTGTGCGCAAACATGGCAGGAGTAAAAAGGGTAAGGCTACAGTCTGTAAGAGCAGCACCACCTCACACCAGCCAGCAGAAACCTCTCCAGGATCAGAAAGCACTGATCAAAAGCAAAGGAAGGGAAAAGTTCTCTATTAAAAAAAAAATAAATAAAAAAATAATTTTAGAAGTGAAGTAACTGTCCAAGGTTTTCATTGGAAAGACATGACTGAATTCATTATGTTTTAGTTATCTGTTTGTCTTTTCTGTTAGTGATACATTAAGGAATCTGCCCCAATAAAACCTCTCTGGAACACAGCAGTGAATAACAGACATTACGCAGAATATGCATAATGGTCAAAATTGAAGCAATGTTCCCAGCAAACAGCTAAAAATCTTATCTCCTGAGGTAAGAATACAGAGAGGATCATTTTAACCAAATGTTAGTGTATTAATATAAAAGATGGTGAAGTTATCAGCACTCTTCCTTCTTTCTGTGAAGGGAGAAAAAAAGAAGAAAAAGAAATAAAAATAGTGACTCACTGCCATTTATTAATCTGTGAGAAAAGCCAGACTCCCAAGATCATTTAACTACTATTCCATTTAAATGTTCCCTTGAAAACTGAAGAAGAAACACGAGCAGGAGTATGAACTTCTGAGGGTCCTATCAGTCCATCCCCAAACTCAAGGTCAGAATGGAAAAATTAAAATCTCTCATAAAAACTGTGAAATATACAGCTAAAATGCATGACAAAAAACCCAGATTTATTTCCTGTAATGTAGCAATGTAAATATTAACATTTTAACACTCAGACAGATGTGATTTCTTTAATCAACAGCCTCTCTAGAAGACAGAGACCACATACATACCCACACAGATTAGAATTCAGGTCTCATGGGTTCTGATATTTTCCATAGGCAAGACATTAATATCTGACCAACTAGCTGCTACGGAGGTGTTCAGTGAGTTAAGACAATGTTAATTCAGCTCTGATGACAACTTATCATAAATTGAATTAAAAAAAGAGTATGGGCAGCTTTTCCCAGGTCCCTCTCAGGCCACAAAGAAGCTACTGAGGGGAGGAGTAAGACAATCCCTGCCATATCACCCATCTCCATTTCTTCACTGTGTCATCTTACACATCAGAACAAGGGTCTTAAATGCACACTTCTCCATCCATGTACACACGGGCCTGGTCACTGGATTAATTAACTATTCCACATTACATAAAAGGGTAACTCTTATCATCAAAGCTACAGGAGCATCACTTTAAATGATTTTTTAAGTGACACATGAAAGCACACTGCGTAAAGTCTCCATGCGTAAGAGACAAGTCAAACACAGCCAGCCTTCCTCAGGATCCATTATGAGGGAGTTTTTTTTTTCCATGCCAACTACCTTGCTACACTGAATAAGGAAAGAAAGTTTCTCAGGTAGTTCTGTAACAGCCACTTCCTCGCACACAGAATTGTGAATGCACAGTGGAAACGCTGCTGCTGAAGAGTCTGTTGGGTTTTTCTGAGCAGGGTAAACTGCATAATACGCGGAGAAAACGGTGGAAGAATTCCTGGTGGCACTGAGGTTTTACTCCACGCTGCAGCTAACAGCTGACCTTTGGCAAGGGCTTCATGTCAACAGGGAAAACATTTACTCACTGAATAAACAAAGCCAGACTATAAGCCTTGAATTCATAGATTCAAACCAGCACCACTGCTTAGAAACCAAAGTAAGAAACTGAAGCAGCCAGCCAAATGACAGCAAAATATCCAGCCCATAACTGTATGGAACCTAACTACTTTTGAAATCCCAAACAAGAATTTCAACTCTGCTTCCATCAAAGCTCAATGGCAAAATCTCACTGTCTTCACCTGTGCCAAGACCAAGTCACTGAATTTCCCAAAGCTGCTCTCGTTAACAAGGCACCCACCCACTCTGCCTACACCAATAAAAGTGCAGGAGGAAAATTAAGGATGTTATTTGTCTATTAAGCATCCTTTCCATATTTTCATACCTAATCCAGAAAGCAAAAATTCACAGGCTATTACACCTACTTCAGTGGTTAATGATCTGATTTGTACATCTGGGTGCTTGAAGAACAAACCATCCATGGGTTACACAGAAGGCAGAATGTACTCTGGTCAAAACAAAACACAGGATTCAAAACAGCTCTTCTGTACTATAAAAAGCACATGAACTTAGTTCAGATATTTTAGAAAGATTCCGGACACTTTTCACCAAAATCATCCTCTTTCATTAAGTATCCAAAATCACTGTATTCATAGAGTTTTCTGAGTACAAGCCCTAGTCCCAAACTTTATTAGGGTCGCCAAGACAAGAAAAACAACTAAAGATCAAGACAAGTGTTAAACTCAGTTTTGGTAAAATAAAATTACAATTTAAAAAAATCATATGGCAAGTCTGAATCACTGGGATTTGGAAAATAAAAAAGTTCTGTAAGATACCATTATGCACCTCATGGGAAGAGTGAGTTTCACAGCAGATGGAGAAACAGTGAGATGTTAAAAGAGCCCATGCTACCATAAGCCATGTGAGAAACAGTAAATACGAAGAATACACAACCCCAAGGCACGAAGCCAAATAAACACATCCAAAAGATGCATTTCCATCATCATTAGGCCCAGAGATAAAAGGTATCTTATTAAGTGTTACATGATCATAGCAAGTTTAGGATGAACACCACAGCCTAGTCAGAATGACCACACACCAAGATCATTTGGATTCTTTTACAGTCTAGATTCCTTCAGATGAGCAAGGTGTTTGTGTGTTTTAAAAAGATTTCACCACTAAGAACAATGGCAGAGGGATCATACTCTCATTACATGTTCTTGGTTTTCCTTTTGTATTTATCTACTTAAGGACAAAAAGCAAAAAGAAATCCCAAACCACGAGAAAGGCACGATCCCCAGCAAGGAAAGCAGAGTTCTAACACACCACTGGTGCTGCAAAAGACTTCTCAAGACTCAAGTAGGAATTTTTTTCTGTTCCCCAAGGCTGCTATGAACACTTCACACTGTAAATACAGTGTTTTTATAATACCGCCACAGGGTGTATGTAACACACACGCCTCCTGATAATAAAAGAAAGCAATCAAGGAGCATGCATTCTTTTTCCCTACTTGTGAAGAACACACACTTCCCAGAAGGAAAAACTTAATCAATTTTAACTGCATCATTTTATTAAATGATATGTCAAGAATACGTTTTCATTCCAAAAAAAAAAAAATCCAATCAAAACAGAAAATTGCTTGGAACCAATAAAACAATTCAAACCCAGAGGGAATTGTACCCCACAACTAATACGCTGCTCAGCATGAGCAGAGGAGTCTCAGCTATTAACTATCATGCCCAAGGCTGTTGTAAAGCCACCTGTAAGGCACCCAGCTGTGCCCCTGGAAAACTACCTGCTGCTACAGCCTCTGAACACTTCAAAGCCTCAGATCACTGCAAGCACTTCTCCCACCATAAATACACCGTAAAAAAAAGCAGCCCTGACACGGATCCATGTCTGGCTGTCACTCCTGCTTAACACCGGCCCTTCTAGATCCTTGTGCTGCTCTGCAGCTCACTCTGAGACCTACTAGTTTGTCAGAAAGATCTGCAGCCTGAGGAGAAAACAGAGGGGGCTCAGGCTCCCCATCTATTGCCTGGCCCACAACACTCAGAAGTATCTCCTTGCCTGGACTCAAATTCCAGCACAAAGCAACCAGAAGCAACTATTCTGTGGGCAGTTTCCACTATGTCAGGTACAGACAGAGCTGGCTGGGCAGAAGCCTTCAAGCCTTACCACAAAGAAAGCAGCATGGAAGCAAACTCAACCCAAGACACCGTTTCACACAGCCAAATTTCGTTTTTCACTTTTCTGTTGCTGGAGGGTTTGCCCACCTATCTTCCTTCTCTTTATAGCACATTATTATACAATAATCTCATTCCAGATCAAAAGCGAAGAAGCAATAGCCTTTTATCTCTTGTCAACAGCAACGCTACTTGAAATTTACTATCAGTTGATGACTCCCCAATTGCAACTGCTGAACAGTGCCTTGATCCATACAGTCTCTGCAGCGCTTTACAGCACCACAGCACAATTGCTCAGTCTCTGACACACATAATGAACCATTCTTGCAGTCCCCTCCAGTCACCCCTTTCCTCAATAGCACGTATTTGAGCTTTATCACCTCAAAGAACACACACATAACCACGCACAGGCACACGTCACTCCTCTTACAGTCAGGAATTCCTAGACCTCAAACGTTTTTCAGCACAAGACCCAAGTGCCACTCGAGTTCCCCAACCAAATTCCCATGGTATCCATGTTTTATCATAACAGTGAAGAGTTTTAACTCAAGTTTACTACAGGTTATCAAAGTCAATTTGAGCACCTCCCATGATAGCATTCATAGGCTGATAACATGGTATTGTCAGGCCTGAAAGACCAGTGGACTTAGATGTACTTAATCTAGCAGTCTTGTAAAGAAAAATGAATGCGCCTTTCCAGAAATGAATCATGGTATCACAAAATATGTTGAATTGGAAGGCAACCATCAGGATCACGGAGTCCAACCCCTGGCCCTGCACAGGACCAGCCCTAAGAGCCACACCACGTACCCAAGAGTGTTGCTCAAATGCTTCGTGAACTCCATCAGGCTGGTGCTGTGAGCACTTCCCTGGGGAGCCTGTTCCAGTGCCCAACCACCCTGTGAGTGAAAAACCTTTTCCTGACTTCCAACCTAAATCTCCCTTCATGCCATTTCCTTGAGTCCTGTCCCTGGTCATGAGAGTGAAGAGACGGTGCCTGCCCCTCTGCTTCCCCTCACAAGGAAGCTGTAACTGCTGTTAGGGCTCCTCTCAATCTCCTCTTCTCCAGGCTGAACAGACCAATCTTCTCCCCTGCCTGGCTGTGCCTGATGCTCCCCAGGACACAGCTGGCCCTCCTCACTCCAGGGCACTGCTGGCTCACATTCAACTTTCCATCAGCCAGGACCCTCAGGTCCCTTTGCACAGCACTGCTCTCCAGCCTCTCATTCCCCACTCTCTGTACATCCAGGGCTGCCCCATCCTAGGTGCAGAATCCTGCACCTGCCCACGTTAAGCTTCATGTGGTTGGTGATTGCCCATCTCTCTTATTTGCTGAGGTCTCTGCAGGCTCTCTTTGCCCTCCAGGGAGTCAACAGCTCCTCCCAATTAAGTGTCCTTGGCAAGTTTACTTGGTATTCCTTCCAGTTCTGTGTCCAGGTCATTAATGAAGATATTGAAGAGCACAGGGCCAAGGATGGAGCCCTGCAGAAGCTGGACACCAGCCTGATGTCCACCTGACACACCATTCCCTATAATCCCTTGAACCTGATCCCTGAGTCAGATGCTCACCCATCTCATAACACAACTGTCCAGCTGTGTGCTGGACATCTTGTCCAGAAGGGTCCTGTGAGAGACAGTATCCAAAGCTCTGCTGAAGCCCAAAAAGACTGCATCTGCTGCTTTTCTTATATACCTAGGTGGTTACCCTCTGTACAAGCATTCAACAAGCAGGACTTTCCCCTAACGAAGCTGTCTGGCTGTGACCAGCACTGGTTGCATTATCCTACAGCTGCTTTTCAATCCCTCCCCAAACAATCTTTTCCATGATTTTACCAGGCACTGAAGTGACACTGACAGACCTGTCATTTCTGGGGTCCTCCTTCTTGCCCTTCTTGAAAATTGTGACAACATTTACCAGCTTTCAGTCAGCTGGGATGTCTCAGGATTCCTGAAACTACTCCAAAATATTCAAGAGAGATTTTTCAATGACATCAGCTAGCTCCTTGAGGATTCTGTGATGCATCCCATCAGGCCCTATGGATTTGTACAGATCCAGCTGCAGCAGCAGATCCTGCAAAAGTTCAGGGTCAGCTGGGAGCTGATCATGATCCTCCAGCTCAGGGCACTGAGACCCCCCTGATCCAACATCAGTGTTGAGGACAGGGGCAAAGAAGGCATTAAGCACCTCTGCCTTGTCCATGTCCCTGTTTGTGATACTATTTCAATACCTTTTGCCATTAATGTATTTGACAAAACTCTTTCTACTGTCCCCCACATTTCTGGCCACCTTCAACTCTAACTGAGCTTCGGCCACATGAATTTCTCCCTACAGTGGCAAGCAGAATCTCTCTGTTCTTCCCATGTCACCTGACCTTGTTTGTACTGGGAATGCACCTTCCTTTTTCACCTCACATCCAAGAGGATATCCCTGTTGAGGCCAGCCAGCGTTCTGCCTCGCCTGCTTGACTTGCAACATTTAGGAACTGCCTGCTCCTGTTCCCTTAGGAGGTGGTGTTTTAAAACTGACAAGCCCTGATGCACCCCAGCAGTTGCAAAAACATTGTCCCAGGGGCCTTTACTTACTAGTTCCCTGAGCAGTCTGATCTCTGCTCTCCCCAGGTGCAGAGCTGTGGTTTTTCTGGCACTTTTCCTCCTGCCAAATCTTTTTTCCTGTCAAATGATGGTGATGATTATGGGAAGTCCCTTCCTTAGATGTGATTCCCTATCAGCCAAGATAAGCTTTTCAAATCACTCTTCCAGACTGCTCCAGAAACTTCACCACAAGCCACTCAGCCCCACTCTGAGATTAATCTTCAGGTAAGATGCTCTTTCTTTCCTTCAGTCATCGCTCTCCAACCATTTTTCAAAGGCACATAGTAACCACTATACTTGCTGCTTTGCCCAAATTCTGAGCACTGTAACATTCTGTTCTTTAACCACCATCCTTCACCTCCCAGCCAGTTCAAATGAAAAACAAAAAAAATGCTCCTCATTTCCTTTTCACAAAGCTCTGCACATGCAATCACCCCATTTCAGGCCAGCAGCAGCTGCAATTCTACAGTAAATGACACACACCCCCAAGGTTATGTACTCGGTAACCTTTGTGAAGGCACTCTGGGATCCATCTCAAACACTGCAGGAACCCACTGGGATTCAAAGCCCTTTCTAAATCTAAGATCCCCATCACTCAGTCAGTGCAATGGATATTGGCAAAATTCATTTAACTTTAAAATAACATTTGTTTAGCAATGATAGAATAACGGCCTGCCTAAATTACAGAACTCTGTTCCATAATCCGTAGGTATTAAATCTTTCATTTCTCAGAACTCACGTGAAACTCTGTAAATCTTGGAAGTATTTTTCATCTGCAAGTGTCTTCAGTTCTTCTCTGGGACACTCTGCATGTAGGAGTATGATAAATTGATAACCCCTCCAAAAATAAATGAAAAAGCATCATGGGAGCAAGTCTGAATAAAAGTCTGAATAAAATCATGCTTTGAATTCCATGCTCACAGAAAACAGCACATAAGCTCTCTTTGACACCAAGGAGTGCCTCAATTTCACACAATTTCCCTTATACAAATGTCCATGAGCTTCAGACCTTTCTCAGAAACAAGCTCTCCACATGTCCAACCAATTTATGCAAAAAGAAATGCCTTGCAGCTACAAATGGGAACTCCTCCACTCCACAGCTTGATCTCACCAGGAAACATGCTGAATATGGAATATTCAGCACAAATCACCTTTGCAGATTTACCAATGAGGATAAAATCCAGGTGTCAAACACTGACCAGGAAAGCTAAAGCAGCTTCAGTATCTAACATTTAATTTGAGTGAGACCCCAGACCATACAGAGAAGGTTTAGCAACAGAGGAGCAATGAAATGCAATGGAACAAAATCTGCCTAAAAGCTGTCAGAACCCTAGCCAGACACCAGAAAACAGGAGCATAATGGTTTTGATGCAAACATTAATGATTTCCTTCCTATAGGCTTTGAAGAATGCAGCATGCACATCACAAGGCTTTTATGATAGGCCTGGCTAATAGGAATGCCCATTAAAGTTGCTGTACTACACTATCTGGGAAGGCCACCGAAACAAACAGGCTGTGCTAGGTGACCAAAGAGGAAAAGCTTTCAGGAGCAAACACTCTTAAGCACTTCCCCAAGACTCTCTCAACACCATTCCTCTGTATTTAGACAAAAGTTCAAAATCCAGGGTGATGTCTGCAGCCGTTTTTCATTCAATTGTATTTCACAGATAAGATGTTCCAAAGTGACCTCTAATTTCAGAAAATGAAATCCCTGAGAATCTCTCGGATACCCAGGGACTGACTGCAGCACTGCCAGGCACAACCGGCACTCACACCTCTTGCCCAGTGCTTCAAATACAATATTTTGGCTTTGTGTTGAAGTGAGGATTTAGAATTTTGATTCCAAGGGGAAACAGCTTAATTTCTAGTAGTTAAGTTGAAGTACATGAAATAACTACTTTTGGAAGCTTAGCTTTAGGGAAAGAATCTAGTCTAAGGGCAAAGAAGTGATGAGGAAAGCAAGGTTGCTGACTTCAGGCTGCAGGGCTTCAAAATACTGCAAATAACACAAAACCACCCACAGCAAAGTATCTTACATGAGTCTGTAAATACATGTATATACTCCAGGACTGCACCATGTTGCTAAGCTTTCTCTTCTTCTGTATTTCGCCCATAAATGAAAGCCATTCTCTCTCCTTTCATCTCACAAAATGAGAGCACCATTTTCTTCCCCTGAAGAACTACTATATCTCCAGCATAATGTCTTTTTAGCGCTTGGGTATGAGTTTTGTTTGCTTCTGACTACCAAGGAAACTGATTCAGTTCAGCGATCCAGTGAAACACAACTTTTTTTTTTAATAAATGCCATTATTAGTGGCATCATTACTCTTACATTCTAAATATTCAGGTTCCTGAACTCAAGAGAATAAAATGCAGATTTTTTTCATGCCAAAATATTTTCCAAGTTGCACAAGCCTACATCCTAGACCCTACCCCAAGAAAGCACCATCATTCAGATTACTCCGAACACATTTACTCAGCAACCTTCATGATAAACCTGAGATGCCTGAGCTCAGTCTAGTAAAGCACAGTATGAAAACTCAGCTGCAGAATTACAGCAGCTGGAGGCCCAATGCTCACCTTGCAGGGTGAGGGAGAGCAATGCGAGCCCTGAGCTCAAAGCCTACAGATGCAACAAGTCCACTGGAGGGTCAAGAGGCACCACTGACTGAAAGGGAAGCAGGTGCTTGCCAACAGGATTCCACCTAGGTGCTGCTTAAAATTCCAACTTTTCAATTAGAAGATGTCTGTTTGCAATGCCCTGAATAGTCAAATGTAATTGTTGTCTGCCTCTGTAAACTCTGAGGAGGAAAAACAGCTAGTGAAAAACTTGAAGCTTTCAATACAGACCACAAAACACTCACAAGAATTTTTTTTATATTTTTGGGGAGGAATCTTGCTTACCATTCTAAGACTACTGCAAGTAGAGTGGATCAGAGATACTACTGGCAAAGAATACAGCAGCAAACACAGTGAAGAGTAATCAGTAATTCTACCAAAGGCAAGAGAGATCCTGTGAAGGTGAAACCTGTAAGGGGACACCCTTGACATTCAAACACAGTCGCAAGGAACCACTGGTATCTCCTGTAACAGGAAAAGTGGAGAGAAAGGACCTAAGCTAAGTCAGGCATTCTTTGCAGGGAAGTCTGAATGACAAAAAGCCTTGGAAGTGCTCACCCCACATTAAATGTTGTCTGGGCTTCTGATTAATAATCCTTGGTCTTTCTGAAAATGTATACAGTAATAGAATGAAAATACAGCGACCTGTATCTGAATTTGCCCAATAACTTCACAAGAGGAAAACAAACTAAAATAAAGAAAAAAACCAAGTGCAAAGCAAGGGAAGTGATATATATTTCAAATAATACTTGAAAATATTTTTAAGATTTCACTACCTCTGCCATGCAATTTATTCAGCAAAATTATTTGCAATAACCAGGCTTTAAAATAGACAGATCATAAAAGGGCAAGAGGTTTCCTTTTCTTTTCCAAACTCATTTTCTTACATCTTGATCTATGGAACAGATTTTGTGGAAAATATAATTCACTAAGTCCATAACTCTATCCCAAATAGTCATACATCAAATGACATTACAAACAAGCCCAGTAATCAGCAACAGGTCAGTCAACTGTATCTATTTCAGAACTTCAATTCCAAGATTAACTGCTTTGTATTTCATTTGGTGAAAGCAATTACACAAGGCACATGAAGGGATCAAAGGTTTAAAAAAACACCTAAGAGAGTGAAAATAAAGACTATTATTAATATGAAACACTATTTTATAAAGCTGCTAGGGAATGAAAAAAGAGTGAAGCTAAATGCTAATGGAAGACATCATGTTTGCTGCTAATTGTCTATCTTACAAATAAAAACACACCTTTGTTTCTGGGAAGTACACATCACCTTGCAGGAAGTACACTGACTTCAGTTTTAACAACCAAGAGAAACACATTGGATTTTTGGGGGTTTTTTGTTTCCAAAATCCCCCAACTTCAGGTAGCTCTCCAAAACTAAGCCAAATTCCTCACCCCTAACAGATTTAGCTCAATCCTTATTTGGATTAACTCCTAATCAGCCTGCTAGTTCTTACCTTCTCTAATCCTTTAACCTTTACTACTTCATTTCACCAACCGTTTGCCTAGGGCTGTTTTAAGAGGCAGATTTGGCCATACCTGAGCAGATTCCCAGGCAGCACAGACACACCTAAGAAATGCACGCAGGTGGACCAGTCACCTAGTGGAGCCACAGTGTCCTACAGGGGTAAGTTCTCAGACTGGAGCTTCCAAAAGCACCTAGGAAACCACTCCAATCATTTTCAGACTAAAGTTCTACAAAAAAACCTCAGGTTTGGAGACGTGCACCCACACAGATCAAAGTAAAACCACAAAAACCTCTGTGACAACTGGCTAAGCTGCAGTATTGTCAAGTGCAATCTACTTGCTCGTCTGGGCAAATAAGACACCTTGGCACATTCCCCAAACTGACAGTTTGTCTCTCCCTCCCACCCCTTCTTTTTTCTGCTTAAATGAAAGATTAAGATTCTGCTTAAATGAAAGATTATCAGTCACTGGAATCCAAACACAAGATAGAGAGAGATCCCACAATATGTGCTAGTTACATCAGTACTAGAACAGTTAAAAACCATAAATACATTCTGTATCCAAATTACTGATGTGCTGAATTCGGATTTTTGTGAGTAATTCCTCAAAGAAAATCTTCAAATGCAGTGAGGAACAACTTTTATGCTCTGATAATCTTTTCTGCTTAATCTTGAAGCACTACACTTTTTCCACTATGTAAGAGGGTGTGAGAACACTGAGGCAAATTTAAAATCATTATGCAAACTTCTATGGGCAATGTCAGCAGACGTCTCCATGCTCACTCTATCCTTATAATGATAAATTATGCTGCTTGCAAGGATTTCTAAGATGACCACTGACTTTTTCCTCTTGTTTTATCTCATTAACTAAAACTACATGTCAGTTCAACAAGGGGATCCCGGATCTACTGTCCACCTGTGCTCAGAATGACTGAGTTCAAAACTACATCCTTACAACACACGTTCCTAGCAGCTCAACCAACATGCAGAACGCCTCTGGCACATTAAACACTGCATCAGAACACGTTTTTCCAACTCATAACCTCCTGCACTCTACAACAAAGGAGCACTTACTGCCATTGTCGTCAGAGTCCTCACTGCTGCTAGGAAGCCGATGTCGTTTCATGATCTCCCCGGGAAACAGCAGGCAGCCTGGGAAGCAATGAGACAGCACTTAACCCCAGGTAATAACACACAGTCATCAGGCTTGTGCTTCTGATGGCATGCGAGCATTCACAGCACACAAAGGAAAACAAACAACTCCAACAGCAGCTGAAAAATGAACAGCAGAGCTTCTCAAGGATGCTTAATTAGGCTGTTATCATATGAACAGGTGAGCAACACTGGAGAGTGCCAGTGACAATCCCACCGCTGCTTTCCCCCCCACCAAAAAACTGTATTTTGTCCTGAGAGGTGCTGAAATCACTAAATATCTGCAGGCAATGTGCTTAACTTCCCCTGCCTATTTTGATACTAGATTTGCAATACAATAACATTTTTACTGCTTGTGTAAATATTTACTTTGGCTAATGCATTTTTGGAGCGGTTTTATTCCTGTCAGAAGTGCCAGATTTACGAAATCGGAGATTAAAGTCATCCACTTATACATAAAAAATGAAACATCAGCAGTAGCAAGCCCAGTTTTCCCAGATTACCTAAACATGCATCATCTATGCCCTGGAAAGCACCACCCTTGAAGATGAGAGAGTTACTTCCTCCTGCAGGCACGTTTCTAGTGCCATGCCTAACACTAACTGCTCTTTGGGAATAAGATTATTCAGATGATTATTTAGAGGTTCCTCCAAGCTCCCAGATGACTACCAACACCAAGTTCATGGGCACATGAGCCTGTGATAAAAAGGCCAAAAATTCCAAATCTTTGTAACTGCTCTTCTCAGGGCACTGGCACAGGGTAGTCCCTGTGGAATGAAACCAAATTCAGAAAAAACGAGGAAGCTGTAAATAGCTAGTCAGTATTTACATGTAAAAAGCTATTAAAAAATGCAAGTGGAAGAGCAGAAAAAGACATGACAAGACAAGTCCAGAAAGGCATATCCACTGTAAGTTAAACTGACAAGGACTCTAGATGCACATCAAAACCCCTGAGCCTTTGCTTATCACATATCAATCGTGGTATCTACAAGGTCTGGGCACTCTGTTAGCAGCAAATTCCTCACCTATGCACACACATTTGGAGATCAGATGCCAAAACATTATTTTGCTTCTAGGTAAGGGCAGAAAATCTAACCTTATTTCCATGTGAGTTTGAACTTCCTTGAAACCTCTCAACAAATCTCTTTCCACTGGCCCTTCAGTGTAAGGATTAACTGTTTCAACTTTGTTCACTGAGAACGTGGCTCACTGTAGGAAATTCAGTAATGCCTTCAACTTTTAGAAGACTGATTCCCAATATAAGAACACCCCAAAAGCCTAACAAAGCCTGACACTATTTCCAAAAGAGCACAAAAATATCTGCTCTTCTAGGAGTGATTCATGTAAAAAGAAATTAGCATTTTTGAGGGAATTCATTTTGTCACCGCTAGCAAGTCATAAGCAGCTGAACCTGAGACACTATTTTACACTTCCAGAGAACTTAACACAGTTCTAAGAGCATGAGCATGGCAGGGTTGCCTACTTTTTTGTATTATATGTGCAAACAGAGTTTGGGGGAGGGGGGGGGGGAAGCCTCTCTCCCACAGACTGACTTTTCAGACTCAGGATTTAATACACCTGTCATTGAAAGATGTAACAGTTTTGAACTGCAAACTTTGCTCACTAAAGAGAATCTGAATGGTTCAGCCTTACCAAGACCTTTTATCACCTTTTGTCATAGAGAAAAGTTCACATAGGAATCATAAATGGCAGCCTCTTACAGGACTAGGAGAATTCTCTCCAAAAATTGCTTTGAAGCAGGCCAGAACTTAGTGTGTATGGGAGACGGAAATGCTGCCAGAGGATAAATACACAGACCAGCCAGCACCATCAAAACCCACTGAATGCAGATCTGGTACAAATGCAGGAGATCCAGAGCCAAGTTCCTATACAGTCACTTAGGATGACAGAAAGCCAACATTCAGATCCAAAACAGGCGAAGACAGAACTGAAAAACCAATTAGTTCTTACAAGGCCAAAACAAGGGGGATTAACATCTATTTTGTAGGGTCCTTTTTCTATTAGTTCACGTATTAATAACAGTAGTGCAAAAGAAGATATTCACTTAGCAAAAATCTCCCATAAACAAAATTTTAAAATTTGGAAAAAAAAAATAAAGAAAAATCGTCCTATCTCAGACATAAAATTTGTGTATTCCAGGTCATAATCCTCACTTGGTTTATTTCCCACATGGTCTGAAAAGCGTAATACACTGTAAAGCAAAAAAATGTATGTACACTGAGACAACCCCTGTGAACTTGAAACAAACAAGAAAACTCAGATTTCTGCTCCTTCACATCTTTCTGGATAAGCGTATTTTGAGTTGATCTTCTAGCTATACTCCCTGCAATTTCAAAAAAATAAGGAAAGAGATGGAACCTTCTTGCTCCTACCATGTGTCTTTATAAAACAAACTGAACATCTCCTTTTTGGCTGCTGTTTAAAGGAAAGAGTGGTATTCACACCTCCCAGACTAGGCACTCTCCAGAGTTTTTCAGGAAATGAGCCAGAACAGAAGCCACTTTCCTGAGTACAGAGTATTAGATAAGGCAGCTAATTTCCTTGTCCACTCTTGTCACCTGTCTGAAGTTGGCCACACTGGAAAGCCTGTGTTCTCAACAGCAACATTAAAAGAAACACCCCATTTGAAGAAGCTCCTGTGAGATTGTTTTATAAATCCATGTGGGAAAAACAACAACAACGAAAAAATACTTAAAACCCTGAGATCTTATTTTCCCATCCTTGAACCCAACCTGAGTTTACAGGGAGCTAAATCTCAGATGAAAAAGCAGCATTTGGCTTCTTAGAGCAAGATTCAAATCCCGTAAAGATTAACCCCCTGGAACTTCTGTCATTAGAAGAACAGCTTTTTTCAACTTCTAAAACAATTTTTTAAAACTGCTCCCACCAGATATTCATACCCACAGCACAGAACACATGTTCTAGAGATAACACTGGAACAGCTAGTAAGACTTACAACCATGCAGATTGAAATGCTGCTGGTTTTAAGGGTATCACAGTGCCTCTGCCTCAAAGGCTTCTGGTTCCTGTCAGGTGGTGGTTGACTCAAAGTCACACAAGAAACACATTGAAAAGTGCATATCAGAGAAAAACACAGGTTATGTGTAGTGATGGTTAGATGCAGACTGATACTGCCAGTTTTTTCCCTGTTCCAGCAGGCATACACTGTGATCACCATGCCTGGTATGGAAAGAGAATTCACATGCAAGCACAGAAAGGGTAAAACATTTGAGGTCAGCTTTAATCCCAGGAGTAAAAGCTATGCACCCCAGCCTGCAACACTTGCAGGGCAGGAAGAGACACCCAGATGACTGAGCACAATTCCCAAGTGCATGCAATCCCGTAATTGCTGTCCAGCCCAGAAGTTTCCACAAAACACTCACTGCACCCCCACACACACCACAGAGTGACCTCCCAACCCCTTCCCAGAACGAATGGGGCTCTGGAGCAAGGACACAGTCAGCCAAGCAATGCTTGGGAGTGAACCCTGGGTCTTCTGTCAGACATTTTCACAGCTGTTTGTCCCAAATTCTTAAGCCAGCCCCAAAAGGGCATTTGGTCAACACACTGTTCACCTGAAGAGAAAGCCCAGCACTCCAAAAGCTGCCACAGAGTCCAAGAGCCCTAAGCTGACAAAGGCTGCACCACCAAGCCACACTATCGGTTTTCAGTGACTCCTCTGAATTCTCAATAACTCCGCAACTTTTGTGTGTAAACTTTGAGTTTTGTTTCCCTGAAAGATAACTTTTTCTTTGTATTAAAACCACCCTTTCCGAAATCAGTCAGACCAACACACTGATGCTGATGTTTTCTCCTGAGCGTTCCAGTATAACATTTATCCATTTACTGGGGAGGAACCAAACTGGACTCAGACTAATGCCAGCCTTCAGCCAAACACAGCTTTCGAGAAACAGCCACAACTCTGCTGGCAACGTTACTTCAATTCCACAGGCAGCAAAGCAGCCAAGAGCACTTCATGCAATCACTACCACGATAAACGGCTTAGATGGGACAGACACCACGTCTTTTTAGCCCCAAATCACCTTCAGATGAGCTGGACACACCAGGGCAGCACTGGTAAGGCCAAAACATCTTCTAACACACTCTACTGTGCTGCTCTAGAAGGCTGAAGGTGCTGCTCTGCTTTACAGAAACACCTCACCAGTCACTTTTCCATTGTGCTTACTCTGGAAGATAAGCTCTAGGTTTTGCTCATTGATTAGGTACAAACTCTAAACATAAATATGTATGTATGTACGTACAAACTTTGACGGTGCATTTGCTGAAATTGTTTTTGAAGGAAAAGTTACACCACCTGAAACTGGCTACTGTATTCTGAAGACAGTGGCAAGCCTTTTTCAAAATATCTGAAATTACATGAAATTACTAGACAATATTTCAATATAATCAATGTCAGGCCACAAAACAGCAGTTGAATTTACATATCCTAGTGGAGTTGAGCAACAAACATCTAAACCTATATAAATAACTAGATGTAGGTAGGCATACAGACTTTGCTGTCCACTTCCCAGGATTTGATGACGGATGCAGTGCAGTGGGTTACACTCAGCAACATGACACAGTACAGCAAATTCACTATTTTCAGCAGTGTACATTACCATGCTACTCCATCCTTATCTTTTCAAGAGATAAAATTACCAACAGAACCCGAAGACCACACTAGACAGTGATGTCAAGACCTTTCCTTTTTTCTGCCACACTGGAGTCCCAGGAGCTGCACTGGTAAGAGTGTAAAAAATGCAAAAAGCAGAAATCCAGACACATTCCCATGAAACTGGAACAGCACACACACACATACAACCATGTGCACATATACCATGAGCACAGTAAAGAACCCCGCACAGTTCTTCACTCAGTTTGACCTCAAGTAGAGAGGCAATCAAAGAGAAAGATGTAAAGTGTGTCAGTCCTTGTTATGCAAATAGCTAAACAGAACCAGATTGTAAAAAATAATTATACACGGAAAAATCTACATCCTCAAGTCAAAGGTTTTCCACAGCACAATTCTTACTGAAGTATTTTCAAGGGCTGTATAAACCCCTGGGTAAAAGAGTGTATAATTCAAACTCTGACAGACAATTAACTGTAACCATGTTAACGGGTGGCACTATAACAAACTGCACTGAACAGCTGCAGAGACAGAATGGGAATAAAGCAGAGTTATGACAGATGTACACCCTGAAGACAAACTGAAAAACTGGCTTTTCCTGAAAGTAACCCACTAACTGCAATGAAACAAAGACCTAATTACCTCCAGTACACAATAAACTGCTTCAAAACACCTTTTGTACAAATGGAAGTGAAGTGTGACACAGCTTGATAAAATGGATAGCAAATGAAGACATTTGGCTTCTGTTACAGGGCTCTTTTTAAATGGCTTATTTATAACACCATCCCTTCTTCAGTGACACCTGACATCACAAGAAGCTTTTTTACTTTTATCCTAGACCTAAAAAAAACAAAATGGAAGCACATTAGAATAAGTTTTATTACTAAAATCCACCTTTTCACAGGAAAGTTTTATAGTCGCAAAGATACAAGGAGAATTCATAAATTAAATATTACAGTATCATGGGGAGCATCACCCACAGTGCAAAGAGCCACAGACCCTAAATCTGAAGGAAAAGAATCCTCCAAGTCTCACGAAACAAAAGTACTTGGCCAAACAAGGCCAAGAGAGTACTCCACAAAGAATATATTTACTGAATTCGGCACACCTATTCAAAATTTCACGCGGCAGGAGAGAAGTACTATTTGGCCATATCAACCCAACACTTCTCAGGAATTCACATGCTCATTTATGCACCTGTGCCAGCCAGCTCCTAATGTTACTTTGCTGCCTGGGCAGAGGCAGCAAACTGTGAGGGTGAAGCTGACTGCCCAAAATCTCCAGCAATGCACAAACTGGGCTCCATGAATTAATGCAACACAAACTGCACCCATTGCAGTTCATCTCTTCCACCTAGGAAATGGTGCCAGCTT
Source organism: Petroica traversi (assembly GCA_025920805.1). Lineage (NCBI taxonomy): Eukaryota > Metazoa > Chordata > Aves > Passeriformes > Petroicidae > Petroica > Petroica traversi. Next base: position 167,616 of record JAHLSL010000111.1, on the reverse strand, counting down.
GGTCAGCTCCAGCTGAAAACAGCAGCTCAAAGCAGCAGTACTAACCACATGGAGAAAACATATGAGGAAAGACTGAAAGTTTTTTTTACTAGGTTCTGTGAATTGGGAATGAAACCAGAGAAGCTGGAAGGGAAATCTGCAGCTGTGAGAGGAAAGGGGAGTTTATTATTATTATTATTATTTTATTTTAAACATCTGTATTAAACATAGCTCAAAAGCAGGGAGCAAGTGGTATCTGAAGCCAGAGGGAAAATCCTGCCACTAAAACATACAATCCTTGCTGTTTCAACAATATCCCACTGAGTGTGAGAAACCTCTAGAAATAGATTCATAACAAGTGTATTTTGGCATAATTTGTATGAAGGTTTTAGGTTTGCAAGCGTGGGCAGCTTCTGACTTAGTTAAAAGACAACACCTGCTTAAAAAGGGAAATTATTCCAAATAACAGCTAAATCTTCCTCTAAAAAACGGGGCTGGCAGAAAAGCATCTCCATCCTTTGACATTAAAATGCCATAAAAACGTCAACTAAAATGTGTTGCTAAATCCTCCTAGAATTTCTAATACTCCCTCAATGCTACGTGCGCCCACTCAGACCAGGTCACTCACAGCGCGTTTTACTGACAGACCTCAGGATGCCCCGGCTCTCACCTGCGATTGACCCTAATAAACTTTCTCAGAATAAGCTGAGGGGCCGGGGAGAGCCGGCAGCAGAAGCTGGCCGGCGGCAGGCACTGCCCGCAGCCTCGGCCGCGGGATCGGAGCCACCTCCCCGCAGGGTGAGAGCCGAGGCTTCGGGAGACACTAGCAAAGCGGCTCTCACCCTCACCCCGACCGCCAGCTCCAGCCTCTCCTCATCCTCATCCTCCTCCTCCCGCAGCGATCCCATCTCCGCACCGTCCCCGGGTTCCCGGCGGCGAGGCCGAGCCCGGAGCCGCCAGGGCACGGCCGGCTGAGGTCACGGAGCAGCCCGC
>JAHLSL010000111.1:148463-161644 GCA_025920805.1 Petroica traversi | reverse complement strand
TCTTTCTAGCAGGAGAGGAAATTATCCTAAATTGGCAGCAAATGACATACTAAACTTCCCATTACCTGAAGAGCGTGTTTGAATGCAGATTTCTTTATTTTTCCACATAAATCGCTTTACCTCATGCCATACACCTGTGCTCCCCAAGTGGAAAACCTCCCCCTTTTGAGCAGAATTCGAGCAGATATAGTCTGAGGTAATAAACACCACAGAGGAGATTCAGCATAAGCTCAGACACCGAATTAAGGCGATCTGTGTAAAGTAATCCCCATAGTATGCAAATACAAATTAATGCAGCCTCCACAGCAATATCAGCCTGCCAAAGAATCACACCTTAGTTCAGCAGAGGAATTGCGTCGTTACTCATCCGTGCAAACCGAGTCATTTGTTCTGCCGCCTCACCCACCCACCTACCCAATACTGAAGCAGTACTTACATTGAATCTACACATCCTAAAAAGTTGTACTTTACTACAAAAACATCCTCTTCCCCCCCCGGAGATATTTTTTCACTGTGAAAATCAGACAGTCGCGGTTTTATTCACAGAACACCCTGAAGCACCTTCGGCTTTTAGAGCCTAAGACTTTGATTCCCTTGTCTTCTGCTTCATGAAAATACAAAAATGCACACATTCCCTACTTTTTCCTGCACTTGCCTTGGCATCCAGACCTGTAAAGATACCTGTTGGCACAGCTTTCTATACATCAGCCTAATTAGGAATATCCATGCAACACACCCCATTACAGTACCTGATAATTATAATAAAACTCACTGCCACACCCCCATCACCTCACCCCTGAACTTCCAGGGGTGTTCATTTTCAATACTGACTGGAGACTTAGTTGTTCTGTATTTTCTCAGCATTGTACAAACCCCAGAACAGGAACAGGTCAGAGTTTTTCCCCTCAGTGGCCTGCAGGTCCCTCAGGAGGCTCAGGGACTACTTCTCACAAGTTCATAAAAAGTAATCAAGGTTAGCAAAGTTACTTTCAATTGGCATTTATTACACAGAGGTTTGCACTTCTACTGGATTGATATGGTTTTTCTTCTAAATAATTGTAAATAATATTGTCCATTGTAAAAGACTGGAGAATCATAAGAAATGCTATTTGTTCCGCTTTCCTGAATTCTTTCCAAGAAGTTCAGAAGCTCTTCTGAGAAGAGCTTAAATGTGAATGGGCTCTAATTTCTCAAGAGGAATGATAGAAACTTTCCTGTCTCAAGCTCCTTGGACTTGAGGAAGCATTTTTGCTTTTCTGTAATTTGTTTTCCTTTGCATATCCAGCCAAGTTTATATTACACCTTGTATTTTAGGAAACATTTCTCTTGGAAGCCTTGTGAGGCCGTACATTTAGAATAATGTGATTGTTTTCACATTTAAGATAACATGAATGTTTTCATGGTACTATGAATGATGGGCTGTGTTTTAAAAAAGCACCGACTATGTCCATTACTGTAGAAAACTCCCCAATGTGAGTCCTCTGTGCTCCACAAGCAGCTAGCCCGGTCTTTACGGGAAGGTAACACTACTGGAACAAAGATGCTATTTTGTCTCTGAGTACAGTTTATCCACAGAGATTCATCTGGAATAATACACTTCTGTGTTTTAAAAGGAAATGTAAAAAAAAAAAAAATCAAAGGGCTAGTAGCTGGAAGAATAATTTTGGAAATTATCAGAAAACAAAAAGGCAAACTTACTTCCTGTACTGCTTCAGCACTGCAGGTATGAAGTTGTATACCAGAATAGCTATGGTCAAATAAGAGAGAGTAGTCTTCTGCTACCTGCACTGACTAAATGTCAAGGTGACGAGGAACATTCTGCTTTAGTAGAGTCAGTGGAAGTTTTGTCATCAGCCTTTGTCTCTAATAGGTATTTACCCTCTCAGCAAAGCAGGCACTTTGTTATAATAAATAATGTCATAAGGTTCTGTGTCTCTCTCTTATTTTTATATCAGTGTTATCACTCATTCCAGGAACACTTAGAAAATATATATCAGGCTTACAGCTGGGCTTTGGGCTAACACACAGAACTTCTGGTCCCTTCTCCAAGTTGTTTCATCAGATATGCTCACTCATATATTAAACTTTATTTTTTAATTGCTTGATTAATTTCTTAATGTCTCCCTCTTGGTTGATATTTTTTTAACAGATGTACAAATCCAAGGAAAGACTATGTGGTTTTTCAGCACTTCTTTCCACCCTTTTGTGGAAATCTGTTGCTGCAGCAGTGATTAACAAAATTTCCTTCCTTCCTTCCTTCCTCCCTCCCTTTTTTAAAGTGGTAATATTCCTCCTACAGTTGAAATCTTTTCCACTAGTTCTTGCAGTCCCCACACATGAAGGTGGAGCTAACAGAGTTGTTTCTCCTCACTGTTAAACTTAGCCCGAGAATATAACTTAAAACTTATTCTTTTGGCCCCAGCTTTCAGGAACTTCCATCTTTTTTTTTATTTTGAAGATTACAAACTTGAGGAGAATAACAGTAAAGATCCAAATCAGCACTGTCAATACTGGATTGTACTTAAAGAGTGGGGTTTTCCAGAGAGCTTTCCTATCTTCTCTGAAAGATATTTTGTACAGCAGAGCCATAAGACAGATGCACAGCTGGGCCAATTCCTCTTGAGGTCCATTTTTTCTCTAGCTGGTCTACTCACTCAAGCAAGGGAAAAAAACAAAAGATTTTGGCTCATGCATATGTAAATCTATACCACTTAAAAGTTGTATAAGTGCAATATTTTTAACTTTTGCAGAAATAAAACTTACTCCACAGGGCTCAGCTATGGGCCATAGAGGAACACAGTTGTCACAGTTGTGTCCAACCCAAATACATCATTTATGGCAACGTGGCATCTGACTGCTTCATGAAATTACACACAGAACCCTCTACTAATTAGTGCTCTGCCTTTTTCATCCTTCTTGTTAGCTACAGCTACCAAAATTTGGTATCTCTGGATTAGGCAGGTCCAAAAGGCTAAACTCAGGTAGTAAATTATTTCCTTTGACTCTGAAGCTGAGGTTTACAGCACAGGATTCCTTGTGAGAGTGATTTGTTTATTCATAGGCCACAAACCAAAGATGTGATTTCTCCTGTGCTCACAACCTTCATTCTTCTCGTTTGTAGTTCCTTTGGTTTATTGAGATGTAGTTGTGAGAGATCACTAACTGGGGGTATGGGCCAGTACCCCAGTAAGGAGAAGCTGGGCCAGTGAAGGATGAGGATGGAAAGGAATGAAAACGAATCCTCAGAGCTGAACGTTATATTTAGCAGGCTTTCAGACAGGGCTTGCAGCAGACAGACCAATGTACTCTTTTTAATGACAAAACTTGAGAAGTAGAGATTATAATACTAATTTTATCTGTGGGTAGGCAGGGGCATGCAAAGGTTATATCACTTGCACAAGTCACATGTTAAGTCAGCATTAAAACCAAGAATAGAAACCTAAAGTAATGCCTCTCAGTCCAAGGTTTCTAATGATTAAACCATATCCTCTCCTTTGGCCTGGTCCACAGCACCGAACACAGTACAAAGTATACCTCCATGACATTTTGCACATAGATATCTTAAAATAATTTTGCAAGTCAGACACAATCATTGCATGGATATGCAAGTGCTGACACTGTGCATTCATCTGAAAAGAAAGCAGGGACATGTATGCCCAATAGGTAAAATTATTACATTCAAAAATCTGGAAGTATAGTTACTTAAATCAGTGCTTCAAAACTGTTGTAATTGAAAAGCAGAAGCTTGTAGGAAACCAGTAGAACAAGAAACTCCATGGAACAACTGGAAGTAGACAGTTACCTCGCAGGTCTGCAAGTTAAGCTGAATGAGGATGATGCATCACCTTTAAGGGAAATAACACAATTTTGTACATGATGAGAGATGCAATTAGCAGCCAAGGTAATGCCCTAAGGATTATGAAAACCCCAGGCAAGTGAGAGTTTAGCAGCAACATATCAAATCTCAGCTGAAGTATCTACACGTGCCTATCTGGCAGCTCATCAAGCAACATTACAACAGCTAATCTAAATGAACTTCAACATTAAATTGTGTTTGTGCAGGCAGAAATCACGTAACGAAAGAAAGGTGCTGTGACAAGACTTGTGGAAGAGTTCAAAGGAATCTGATTACAGATTTTCTGATTGCAGAGTGCAACCTGATAACTGGTTGCTGGAAGTAGAGTAGTGGTACGAATTTTTCAGGGAAGTACAAAAAAAAAACTTTTTTTTTTTTTCAGTAGCAACTCGGGGCCGAAATGACTTTATAAAATTTGCAAATCTGGATCTTTAGGAGCCAGAAAAAGATTAACTCAAAAAAGAAGGATCAGCTGTTCTGATTGCTCTGAGTTTGTGATTACATGTCTACTAAGAGCAGAAATCTTGGAAGTAACTTCCCATGTGGTCCTTTCGAGTTCCATTTGGTACTTGATGGAATCACCACAGAGTTGCTTCTATTTGTGGTGTCTCCTGGGACAACTTCTTCCAAATGCAGTGGCTCACAGTTCATTGAATGTAAAGCTGTTTGCAGGCCAGAAACTGAGGTGTGCCACAAGCGCCAAGATCCTACATCCTCCATGGCAAAAAGCAAAACTAGGACAATTAGCTGTAAGTTACAAGGCATAAGAGATATTCTTTTTGTCCTCAAAAGGTACAAATAAGCTCCTCTCCTCAGTTTTCATGCTTGAAATTCCTCTTTGGGAATGTGGCAATTTCAACAAAGGACAAATTTGCTCCTTAACTAGTCAGAGGTCCACTGATTTCAGATGCAGTCGTCCTGAAACCTACTTCAGATATTAGTAATTTAGCTCAGTAGTACACAAAATAAAAGGGTGTAAAGAAGTGATCACTACTGAATAAAGGAAATACTAGTCAAATTGACAAATGTTGTCTACTTCAGCTATTTTACTTTACCATTTTATGTTTTAGAAATTCAGTTATTCAGTGTTTAACAAGTAGGAAAAATTATTGAGAAAACTAAACAAAATATCTTGTGGCAATATTGATTGCTGGGCTTTTCTACAAGTTCCACTGTGTAAATAAACACAAAAACCAGTTTGGGAAGTTATAATCAGCATAGATGTTATAAAAGCAACGTCATGCACTTACGTTTCACTATTGAGGATGTTCAGAGATTCGACAGTATCAAACAGGACTTGGAATAAGAGGCTTGTAATATTCAGCACCAAAGAATGTTTACAGAATAGGGGAAAGCTGGGCCCTTATCTAACCCCCCTCCATCTCTCTCCCCTCCAAAAAGGCAGGGAGCTATTGGGATAAAGAGGGCAGTTTATGCCATTTGTTCATGGGCCACATAACCTTGCAAAAACCGGCCTGAACTCTCTTTCACACATACCCAAACCGAAACAGTTCTCACTGTTGCACTTCCACTTTGCTAACAGCTTATCAGAAATACACACCCAGTAAAAAAATGCCCCAGCATGAGAAGAGCCGCAGCACCCTTATCAGGGAGGGAATTATTGTCTCTTTTGTAAATAAGATATTGAGACATAATTGTAAAGAGATACAAATACAAACTGCCCCTGGCAAAGCGAAGATACTTGAATTCATGATTCAGCCCTAACACGTTACAGCAGACTAATCCTTCAGTGCTGTTTGAAACATGCACGGTGTGAGGGGTCAGCCACCCTTGGCACTGCATTTGCACTCTGGATGTGTGTAACCCCAAATTTCTGCTCCAGACTCCACGAGAACAGTGAGGGTTACAGGAAGTGGCACTGTTTTTGAGGCAGAACCCCAAACAGATGCATGGTAAATTTTCAGGGCTCAGGATGTAAACAACTGTCAAGTCATTTCATTTCATTTAGATCAGTAATTCTGAGGTAACTTTTTTTATTTAATGGGCAAAGGAGTTTATTGCATATTAGAAGTTACAGCATCTTTGCTCAAAGGCAAGACTGCCACAGTTATATTTAACTAAGCACACAGAGAAGAACAAAGAAAAATTGTAAATCAGATCATTACTCTGGTTTCTGTGAACTTTGCTTTACTAAGCAAAAAAAAAAAACAAACCAAAAAACAAAAACAAACAAACAAAAAAAACCCCCAAAACAAACAAACAAAAACCCAAACCAGCAAAAAATAGTCTCTGGCCTTCCAGAACAACATTAAAAAAAAAAAAAAAGTCTGATCTGCTTATGTGGGCAGATTTTGGCACAGGGTAAACACCCATGTTTGCTCCTCAAATTGCACAAGTCAGAAAAGATTCTCTCTGTCTGTCATCCAGGACACACTTTTAAACCATCGCACATTAATGTCTCTGACAATCTGAGGCAGGTTATTTCTTTCACAAGGAAGAGTAAGAACTGGGGCAAAGCATAGGCCCAGCTGCCTATGATCTGGTGTCCCTAAAGGAGCAACAAGCACACAAATCCTTACATCACTGCCAAAAGCCCAGTAGCAGCCTGCTCGGCTTCCCAAGTATTCATTCAGCCACAGCAGCATCTCTGCCCTCAGCCAGAGCTAAAGATGAGCCCACAGTGCCTCACATCTCTTCTGAGAAAGAGCCCGACTACTTAAGCTAGAGTCTCAGGCCACAGCACACAGAGTTTACAGAAGATAAGTTCAGGAAAGGCTGAGAGAGTGCCAGCCCAGAGCAGCCAGTCCCATGACAGAGTACAAAGTGTGCTGGCACTCTGCTGTGCTGCTTTGGATCGATAACACGTGTAATAAAGCACATATTGACTGACAGGCTGGACAGGCCCACAGAGACAGCAAAGGGATTTTTCCTCTCCCAGCATGTTGACAGTAGAGCCTAGAGCCTTGATTTGTCTCTGCCTTTACATGTTTATCTTTACATGTTTACCTTCTGCAAGAGCTGCTCCTGTGGGTTCTCTGGGGTCTCTCTCTTTTTTAAGATATTAAGCATCTTTCATGCCTTCCTTAACAAAACGTTGTGAGTGTGGTGCACTCAGTAGTGCCTGACACAAGGCTCAGAGATCCTAGATCACTTGTTGGCAGGAGTTTGACTTCAGTGAAGGAAATCAGGGACAGCAAAGAGGTCCCACACCTCAAATAAAGTAGAGAGCCCAAGATCACTGGTTCTGTGAGTCCTGGCAGTTCAGGTGAAGGGAATGAATAAGTATTGAAAATACTGGCCCCAATGAGGGAGCCTCATTGACCAACCAAGCTGGTTGTCTTTCAGAATGCAATTAACATCACCTGGTTAAATGTTTTAAATCCTTTTAAAGTTGACAAAGATTCACTAACGTCCTGAATTCTGTATTTTTTCCATAAGTCCAGAAAATCCAACATATACACAAAATCCTTTTCTACTCCATACACACGTTTGCTCTGTTTTCTCAAGTATCTCAAAACCCGAAGGCCCCTAAGGAAAGAAGATGCTGATACTTGTCTTACTTTTAAAATTTCTTCCCCATACTTAGAGTTTGTAAGCAACCATTGCAACTAAAATTCATTCCTTGTGAATGGGTGTTTATGCCACTGACTTTTGTGGAGCTAGGCTTTTCCCCAAGCCTATTTTTTATAATTACAGAGAATTCTATATAGCCATTGCCATTCAAACTGTAGGATATTTCTTAATAAACAGATGTATCGCACACATCACATCATGCCCTGATTGAAAACCAACATCTCAATCTGAACTTCCAGTGAGGAATTAGTTGACAAAGGGTTCAAAAACTGCATGTCATTTCCAACATAAGCACCAAATTAAATCCTACTTAACAAGGTGTTTGCTTATCCTAACCCTTCACAGCAGAAAAACAGACACTTTGAACCCTATGAAAAATAACACTTTTGCTACATATCCTACATACATAGGACACCAGCTAAAATAGCTTAACTTTTTTGTACTTTAATCTCTATTAATAATTCCACTACGTTCATCTCATGGTTCCCTAGTGAGAAATCATTTTGTTAAATATACAGGAAAATCTCATGTATATTTAGGCCCCAACTCACAAAAATAAACAAATAATCCATTTTCTAATAGATTTGGCAGGTAGAGGAAGTGAAAACAAGGGACAGAGACAGTCAAGTGCCCAGGCTCCAAATGGGTCATCCAGCAGAATCCCATCTAATTGACATCCTGATTGGACTCGGTGATCTTAAAGGTCTTTTCTAACCCTTCAGATTCTATGATTAAGACCCTAAATTTGGTATGCTGCTTGGCACTGCAAAAAAACCCCTCAAGGACTTTAAAAATAAGAAAAAAAATACTTTTGCAAACAAGTGAAGTTGCAATTTTTTTTTCTTTGCACTAAGGTTACGTCACTTATCTCTTGGGTACAGATGACATTCATAACCATGTGCCTGGACTCCAGCTAAATTATCACCTTCCCCTAAATAGTCTGAGGGAAGAAAAACAACAAGAATGCCATACAGGAAATTAGGAAGACTTGGTCTTGAGCTTGATTTTGAAAATTCTTTTAGTTGAGCCTCCAAATTATTTTTTCTATGGCTCTTCATGTAGAAAAGATTTATCATTTGTGCAGGCAGGCTTGGGAGCTGCATGTGTGGCTTCCCAGCTGCACACAATGTGGGCACAACACCTGCTGCACTAAAGCTCTCTGAAGACAAGTAGACATGTTCCAGCTACTCAGTCCAAACATTTTAAATGTTCTCCACCCTTTAGGAGACCTCTTTTTGCCTTAGTGGAAAATACTTGTTTTAGTGGACACGCTTCTGCCCACCTGGATTCAGGTGCTATTCATGGTCAGAAATTCACAGCCAAATTCACAGCAGGTAGCACCAAAAGCATTCTAAGATTTCTACAGCAAAATATAATGACTTCATTTTAAAAGGTAAACATGATGAGCTCCACAAATGACTGCTGAGGCATTAGACATCATTAGTCCCACAGAGAAAGCACTAACGTCCTGCAGTATCAAATTGTTTATCACTAATTTGCAGAGGCTGAATCCACAAATACATTTCTATCATTTTGCAGTTGCCTGATTAACTACATATATTAAGCATATTAAACTGAAGGATGCAGCAAGTACTCCCAGGGCAACCAATGACTGTGTCACCAACAATTTGCTGCTTTTGCATTCCGAAGCACTCACAATTTTCTTTTAGTGGCAAAGAGGATGATAAAAGGATGAAAGCAGAGAACTCACTAGTAGAGCAGAAATCAAAAGAGACTTCTATTCCATTGAAATTCGTTAAATAACTCCAAGAGAAAAACTTTATAAACCTGTACAGGAATGAACATGTTGTCCCCATTGTGTGCACATGCATATTTTGTGTCACACAGATAACAGAACCTATGAGTGAAATGTCACCACAATAATTTATTTAAAATGTACACACATTTTTGTTAATTTTAAAAGCTACTGATTTTTCATGGTGATTCAAAATCATCTTCCAAAAATAATTTCTGATACTTGTGGAGCTCTAGATTCTGAAAAAAAAATATTACTGGCATTCTTTTTTCCTGTACTGCAAGAGCACAGGACATTTGAGGAGCACAGGACATGTTTTCTATCTTCACATACAGGAAAAAAAAAAACAAAACAACAAACCATCCAAAATATATCCAGATCAGAAGGAAACATACATAAGGGCAATTCCATAGCTATTTGGTGGTAAATGATAAACCACAACATGTCCCTTAGTGGGTGTGCAGAATGTGTGATCCAGAGTTTGGAATGTCCTCATTTCCTCACATTTTTTTCCTTTTTTTTTATCTATGGAAGAACTGCTGACTGCCACGTTTCATAAGGAGAAGCAAACTTATTCTTTAAAGTTTTAAGTGCCAGACTTAGGAGTGACTAATTTTCTGTTCTAGTACTACAGGAGCAGTTCTGGGAAAAAAAAAAAAAAGGAAAAAAACCACCAAACAATAAGATGTCTCTTTCCATCCTTTTTTTACCCCAACTTTGGGACATAATTTTCTGAATCTTCTTGGAGTACTCCATGAAATCTTAAATGTGCCCCATGACACAAGGTCAAAGCCCTTTTGCACTTACTGATATCAGCATTTGTACTTTGAATTAAAGGTCAAATAAATCAAAAAAATCCTACAAAACTAAAGAACTCTTCCACTCCATATCATCCAGACCCTTATAGTGGTTTTACTTCAAGGTCCAAATCTATGCTCTAATTACAATAAACCTTTCTTGAATGAACAGAAAGTACTCTGATAAGCAACTAAGATAGTAAACTAAAGAATTCCATTGATACAGATCATAGCAATAACATTTTCAAGAGAAAATTGCTTATAAGATATACTAAGCTCCAAGCATCTAAGAAAACAATCTGCAATTTGGTTTCTTACTTCAAAGCAGGAGATGGCTATAAAGTTTTTCTGGAAAGTCCATGAGTTTAAACCCAAAATCTGATGAGCCATCCCTTCCTAGGAATAGGAAGGGATAAAGTGTAACAGTATTTCACCAATGTATTTATAATATACATGGTCAAAGTTATACATAGCATTTTCCAAAGTATCTTTTCACCAGAAATTACAGGCTAGCTGTGTCTGCCAGACCACAGCCTATATGTTCCTTTAAAGGTTACTCTGCTGCAGTCAATACAAAGTTTCCTCTTTGAAATCCTTCTATTAATTGAGGAGAACCTGTCTTGAGCCTTTTCTTCCATTTCAATACTTATTCTTCTCTTGATCCTCTTTATTTTGTTTCCATTCCTGGCAGCTGTTTCTCCCAGCAACTGCCCTGGCACTTAGACTCTGTTGGCCACTAAAAAAACATCACAGTCTAGGTAGTCTAGGCTTGGATGGAAAAGGTTCGAATACTCTCTCTCTTTGGCATCTTTGTTACATGTCCAGAGCACTCACTAGCTCTCTATCAGTCACTTTTTCATGCAATTTACCATAGCCCAATTGCTGTCCAAATCAACCAACATGAACTTACCCTGAAATAGGCCATTTTCTACATCTGTGCCTCAGGACACTCCAATTTCCAGCTCATTTTTTTCAGGGTTACTGGAGCAAACTGATCCTTTATTCTGTGTGCAACATATCACTTGTAAATGTCCATTTTAGCAACCACAAGCAGTTTTCACATTTAGCTTTTAAAAGTCTCATAAATTCTAAATACATTTATGTGCGTATCAACCCGATTCTCTAAAGAGTCTAGAAGACCAAAGTCCTCTGAGTACACAGTTATCCCTGTTCTACACAGAGCTGTTTTCTGAAACAGAAGGCACACCAAGCATTAGCTTTCCCTCACTTCTCAGTGCACTTGTTTTCAGCATCCCAAATGTGGCTGGCAAAAGACCTCTAAATCCAGATTTCTTTTCACGGTATTACTCATCAAAACCTTTAAGTTCCTTCTTCTGCCAGCTGAGCCATTACCTGTTCACCTGGCAGAATGGTTAGGGTTTTGGTTTGACCACTATTCTGCCATAAATCACATTAGATTTGTGGAACTCTTCATAGAAGAAGTGCTAAAGTGACCTTATTCTTTGCATCTGAAAGCTGGCATTCCTCAGAGTGCATTTTTACAATTATTGTACTCTTGGTGAGAATTAAGGAGAATTCAGAAGGTAAATGGAGTTTGCTAATTTATCAATAAATACTGATGTTTATTTATACTTTAGGACTACCTTCATTGTAACAGCCATCTGCAGAACCAGACAGAAAGCAGCAGGAATCAATTTTTTTTATTTTGGTCAGTAACAAACATTCAGAGAAAAACCAGAACGGCACATTTTTTGAAAGCATCCATGCCATGATGCTTTCACAGCACTGAGCTGTGGCACAGTCATGCTATCCATATCCTTGCTGTTTAGAAGAAAGAAAACACCATTTACAACCAAACGGCCCAAATAAACAGGAAGGATTTTCTCTGGAAAAAACTCTCTGGAGTTCTATGATGCCAGTGAGGGAAATTCAGGTCTGCAAGTACAGTTCCATTAAAGTCATCAGCATTAAGAAATAGTCCTGCACTTCAGAAATGTGTTTCTTATGTATAGATAAGAGTCTCTTGAGGTTATTTTAGTGTTGAAAATAAGATCTGCTGCTCTTTAAATTCACTAAAGAATATCTCTGAAAGAACTGAATTCTATTTCACTCTGTTAACCATCAACAGAATTCCCTACTAAACTTCACATACATCTGAAAACACCAGGATTAAACAGATGCTTTAAAGACTAAGACACCAAACTACTGTACTGATGGTCTGCTTTTTTCATTAGGAAATGTTATCCCTATTATTGAAAACAGCACCAAAATGCAAATATTTAAGCCTGTTTTTAGGACTCACACCACTTTTTTTTTTTTTCTTTTAGGAGGATGATATTACAGCATAATTAGGCTGTACTTTCATTAGCAAGTTGTGCAGTGCACTCAGAGCAAATCTGAATAGCAAAACAGGTGTAGCTGAAAATTAAAACCTCATGCTTACAAGTCTTACTGGAGAGGGAAGGAGAAATGCTTTATACTGGCTCTGCCCTACACTGAATCATCATTAGCAATTAAAGCACTATAAATACATGGACTGTAGCCTGCCTTTTGTTTTAGTTTAACCTAAGAGGAACTCAGGTTGCGCTCTCCAAGAAAATTTGGCGATGCAAACCAACAAAAGGCAGGGAAGGAGGATGAAGAGACTCCTGTCTCAGGACATCCCCTCTCAGAACTCACACATTAACATATATGCATATATATATGGTGATCAGCAGAAATACTTGAGGGAGAAACCCTTTGAGAAAACCATGGAAGAAAACAATGAAAGAAAAGGATAGAGAAAGAGCATGTTTTCCATGAGGGTTCTATCCTTAAAAGCTTTCCTTGATTTAATAACCTAGTAGCTTTTCAGGAACATTACAAAGCCTCCAAACTGTGGAGTAACCATTCTGGAAGAGGAAAAAAAAAGCCAAAATGTCCATTTAGTATAAAAGCATTTTAAGGAAACTTAAGTGGGACAGTGGTAGAAAAAGTAAAATTAGAATAAAAAGTTCCATTTCTCAGACATTTTTTTTCTTTGAAAGAGAAGAAATTGTGTGTAGCAGTATGGACACAGATATCTTCAAATACAGACACTGGGGACTAAGTGAACTTCATATCTGTACATAGGTCTAGATTTCCTCAAGAAGAATAAGAAATAGATTCTGCTCTTCATTTCAGGAGTGCACCTCACTAAAGCATCAAGGAGTTCTCCAAGTTGTATATTCATTCATCATTACATCTAACTACATTACCTCTCCAAGAAAGTCAGACTATTCAACATTTATCTTCACTA
>JAHLSL010000111.1:63883-140261 GCA_025920805.1 Petroica traversi | reverse complement strand
GGAAGGAAGGAAGGAAGGAAGGAAGGAAGGAAGTGGCAGAAGGAAGGAAGGAAGGGAGGGAGGGAGGTCCATTCTGGTGCCTAAATATAAAAGTCCCCTTATTTTCAGAGGTCCTCAGCACATACAAATCACACTCACTCAGCAGCCACTCGTACAGAATATCCCATTTGCTCAATTTTTTGGATTTGAGGAGGCAGGAAGATAAAACAGCCATTCTAACACGCAACTTGGAACCATGGCCAAATTAGCACATAGGATCATTAAAAAAAAAATCCAAAAAACCCCAGCATAAAGTAAGTTTTTTAAAGCAACAGCATTAAGAACCTGTGTGAAGTGAAAGTGCAGTGAAAGAAAGGAATATGATTAACAGTGAAATAAATTTTGAGTTTGAAAATAAATATTTTTGGAAGCTGAATTGTACACATTATTTTTTTTTTTCCAGTCCTTGGGACTCATCATTTTAAATATGGTTATTTGCTGGTATGTACTTGACAAAATCCTGCACATACTGTGCTCTAAAGAAAGAAGAGAGTGAAAGGTAATTGCCCCAAAATTTCATCCCAGATGAACATTCAGTAAAGACCTTCCCTCAAGGTGGCACATCAATGAGAGCCTGGTATAAAAGGTATTACTACAACAGCAACAATGCACACTTGTCTGCCTGAACAAATGTCTTCAACAATTGGCAAAGCTAGCTCTGCAGCCTTATTTTCCACATTGAATTAAAAATTGCCAGTGAAAATTCTTTTTTCAGTAAAATCTGAATATATAAGTATCTGATTTAGCAATAATTCTAGTGGCTTTCTGTTTAGATGTAAATGCAGATTCTCTCTCTCACCAAATGGAAAGGAATTGTGTCACTGGAGAAGAACATGAGAAATGCTCAGTGGACAGTGCTAAACTACAAGTGTTGGTGGTTTATAATGATTAAAGTAGACCAGAATAATATATTTCCATTATAAACTAAACCTTTCCAAAGAGAAAAAAATCATGATGATAAAGAGGCCAATGTGGAATTAGTCAAAGCTACAATGTCAATACCAACATTTATCTTTGAGAGATGATGGCTGAACTTGTCAAATAACAACCAGCAGAGAGCTCCTTACTGAGAGGAGATAAGTTCCACCTCTACAAACTGAATATTTTATAATCTGCTTATACAGCAGTTCATCCGTACAGCTGTCCCTTCATTTTAAATCCACCTGCTGTTTTAGCTGTGCCATAAAATGCTGAATTCAGTCTTCAGGATCAAGAAGGGTGAGAAATACACAAGCTCCTGCTCTTCTGAAACCAAAGGTAAAGCAAACTGTTTGCTTTTCTTTTAACTAAATGCTTGTCCTTTGTACCCTACTTCAGAAACCTTGTGGCAGAAAAAGAGAGAAGGAAATTATTTGTAGCAGACACATGATGTAACTGCAATATAGATATGATACTGAAACCCTTCCCTCAAGCTGGCAAACATCTCCATGCTGACAGACCCCAGTATCCAGCTGGAGAGAAAGGTCAGGCTAAGAACATCCCATTGTAGGATCTATTGTTTTCCTGTGAACTATGCCTTGTCCATCAAATTAGTCACTTCGAGAAATGAAACAGTTACTTGGTTAAATGACTGTTTCCCCTGGCTATTAGACAAAATGTATTACATCTCCAGGCACATGATCAAATGATTGAGAATTTGACCTAAATTTACTTACTGTGCTAAACAGCCATAGGAAAAAAAAAAAAAGAATTATGCCTCACTGCCTACTGTCAGCCACACAGAATATCTATCAGTCTGTAACTGCAGATGAAATGCAGTTTTGTAGTTTTCTGTGCCAGCTTTTTTGAGCAATTGCAGGTCAGGTGACAAAAGCCATTTCAGAGAGTTTAGGGCTTTTTCTTGTTGTTTGGTGTTTTTCTCCCTGGAAGCTTTATGCTAACTGTTTTTGCACTTTAGGGACCCTAAAATGTTATGTTTTAGAGGTGCTTGGACTAAGCTTTTGTGGAATTTCCACTTGAGACAGAGGCAAGATGAATCCTTACAAAAATACCAATCTCAAAACAGCAGAAGTACAAACAGATCATAGTCTCACACATTTGCTACACCAGACTAAAGACATGTGCACTTTTTAGAAATAAGCTTTAAATGGGGGGAGGGGGCATTCTGAAATTTTACAGACTCCCTTGATTTCCAGAGCACCTGCTCAAAGCTATTAATATGCAACCATTTGAAAACAGGTTGAGTTCTTTTATCATTATGTCATTTAAAAGAAATCTGGCAAAATATTACATTCGGTTAACAAGACTGAATATTTCCAATTGAAATTCAAATGTTTTGGGCATCCAACTGTCTTCAATTCCTTTATAAATAGATATTCAAATTCTGGTAACAATAGTTTTTCATTCCACAACACCCCTGAACGTGTGGCTCATGGCCATTTTGAGAAGATGCAGAGGATGAGAAATAGGGCTAAGGGAGTGGTCTACACCAGCAAAATAGGACTTGTGTGCGAAGCAGAACATGTAAGTGAGTGTCTATGTAGTCTCCTTCAGGTTACAGAAGTAACCTGCAGTTTTACAGGGAAAAAGAAGGAGAATTAGGGAATAAACACCAGTGTATGGCAAACCTAGATGCCACAGCTCAGAGGAACCCAAGGACTGATATGAGTAGGGACTGCCTTCACCAAAAGTAGCAAGACCTGTGTCAAGTCAGTGAGATCAAAAGGTCTGGCTCAGTTTAATGGAAGCATTTGTACCATGCCAAGGTCAAAGCTTACCAGGAGAAGAGGCCACTGCAGGACTGGAGACTTTCTCAGGTGACACCACCTGCAGAACGGGGAAAAGAGGAACATGAAAAGCAACTTCCTGGTTGCTCATGAACAAGCAGTCCACAGTGACACACTTGGATAGCTGTGTGCAAGTGTGTAAAACTTGTGAGCTTAAGGGACTGTCCTTGCAAATGCCATATTGTCTCTCCCAAGTGTAGCTGTGCTGTTTGGTCTTGTTACAGCATCCAAACTGATGAGTTGCATTCAGTGTCATAGGTGGTTTAACTTGACAGAAGTGTAACATAAAATAAGTTTTATTCATATTCCTCCCTTCATCTCCAGCTTCCTTTCCGCACCTCTCACCAGGCTCAACAAAAAGAGCCTTTATTCTTATTTATTCCTTTAACCACTTTTCATTCACAAAAGCTGCTATCATAGGAATTTAATTTTTTTTTTTAGGTTTTCTTCTTTGTTCTTATGTGAATATACTTTTTACAAAAACAAATGTCTTTTATCCCCAAGATGTAAAAGGAAAAGGCTGAGGAAGAACCAAGTTTATTCCCAGTCCTAGGCACAGCCCAGATTTATTTCACAAGATCAAGCAACAGGACATTCAACAAGAGGCACGGTGAGGGGAAGAGACACACACATCCTGACACATTGAGAGCATGTTGACAAACTTCTTTAAACATCAAAAGGCTTCCTTCTTTTTGCAATTCATTTAAAGCTTTTGCTCCAAGGTTTTTGAAGAAATTCTCCACTGGCAATCCCACAAGGATTAATTTTTGAAAATTATAGCTCACCAATAAAAAGCACTGCTTACAGATGAACCTTGGCTTCTGCGAGTCAAACCAGTGCCCTCATCCACCCCCCCTCCACAGCCACATTTTAAAGTGTGGAGAAAATGAGCATTGGACTCAACATTTTAAAGGCACTTTGAACATACAGGTGGTGACTCAAAAATGTCTCAGCCAATCCTTTTTTCCCTTCTCTAGAACCTGATGCAGTGATCATTTCTCTAATGTTTCAGATTATTAAGCCTGTATAATAATTCCTTGTTGCTGGCACAGTGAAGTTCTCTCCACCTGCCCCAGGCCCCACATCCCTCCCTCCACCCCTCCCCATAATTCAAATCTCAGCTCTTCATATACCAAATAAAGAACTGCAGTCAGACAAGGGAGTTGCAGCTGAGCTGACAGAGACAAACTTCAGGTTATACAAAAGATCTCCTTACAAGCTATGCCAAGCAGTATTACAAGCAAAGCCAGCAATCTGAACCAGCAGCCCTCTAATTCTCCCTGCCTGCACTTTATTCCTGCCTTCAGCAAAAAATCCTTCAGGGCAGCAAGAATAGAGGTAAATCTGTCATTAACAGCCACGGTGCTGTCACATCAGTGACTCTCCTGTGTCAGCTACAGTCTTTAGCTCAGCTGTTTGCCTCTTTGGGGAGAACTTGCCCTGCCTGTCAGGAAATAGATATTCAAACTGTGTACACTGGTTCCTTCATAAGCATATGCAGAGCACAAATAAACAAAAGAGCCCTATTCTTTGAGAAACTGTGTTGTTTTTTTTAAAAGAAGCCAAAAGAAACCCCTATATATGAATCAGCAGGCTAAACATGTAAATAGATCATGTAGAATAAGCCACTGCAACTCGTTTCCTATTCGTGCATCAGCACTGGGAGAGAGATTGTTTTTAGCACGTGCTTGCTGTAGAAATGTTTCCAAAACACATCGCTGAAGTCCTTGAATCACAGCCAAACAATTGGCTGAACCTCCAGAAACCTACCAATCGTTACCTTGGGCTGTGGCATCCAAAAGCACAAATAGCATAGAAAAAAGACCTCATTTTTCAAGTCTCATCAGCCTTTGTGCCATGTCAACACCAACTGGAAACAACCACCACAAATCTGGGAGCATATCTGTGCAATAACAGTCCTAGGTGCTCCCCATGAGCTAACAGCATCTGAAGAGAAAGATTTCTTATAAAAGCAATTTTTCAATACAGTTTAAGCACTTACACTCCAGCTGAGTTGTTGCAGTGGCAAACTTAGGGCATTCTGATAAAGTAACACAACTTCAGCGAAACTTGAAGCAGTAAGACAAGTTTTTTTTGAGGTGACCAAAATTGTTGGAGCTTATTAATATCTCTGGCCACCTAAAATGCAGTGGCTAAGAGGTATCACATTGGAGTGAGTAGAGAATTAACAACAGTATCAAAATTTATTTGGTAGTGTGGTTAAGAGGCAGAAGAAATAAAAAGTATAAGCATCTTCGAGTTACAAAGCTCCACATTACCGAAACTGGCAGGAAATTATTTCACAGCATATGTCAGAAAGCTCAATTACCTAAATACACTGAGAAATCCAAATTAATCTAATAAAATACTTAAACCACTAAATCCTCATGTAGGTAGTCTCATTCAGAATTATGCTAGATTTTACGTTGCTCATCCTGAATTCTTTTTAACAATTAACTGCCTGGAAGAATACACTTCACATCAACTATAAGCCCCATTCTTACAATTATTTGCATAGTGAGCCCAAAATGAGCAAAGGTGTGACTGAGACAACAACAGAACTGTGTACCTGAATACAAACCTCTGAAAAAAGAATAGATACAGACAAATATATGTGTGCCCCCCCCACCAGGCGTGCTGGCTTTCATAGCACTGCAAACCAAAGAAGACAGAGATAAACTAAGCTATATAAAAAGTTGAGTTTCCACAATCCAACCTTTATATATCCAGTATGTGACAAAACACAGTTTTTTTACTATGGAGTTAGCTTCAGGATCTCTACTACAAAGCAGTGCCACCAGCTACTGGACTTAAGCGTGCAATGATCTTCACTGGTGATGAATTCACAAAAATTTTGTATTCCATGTGCAAAAATAAATTACAAGTTATAGCCCACAAATAAGGTATACACCCAATGTGACTTGTCAAATATTAAATGTTTTTAAAAGGGTCTGAGCTTTGTCTGTTCCTTAAATAAGAACTAATTTTAAATAACTCCTTTAGCAAAGCTTTAGTAGCAATGAGTTTCACAGAAGACAGAGGAAGCCAGAGAAAGCTCTAGAATTATCTAAGAGCCTTTCTGCTAACACCATTCCAAGAAATATAAAAATTCTCCAAGTCTTCTGACAAGTTGTCTTCATTAGAATTGCTCAGCTTTACTTCATTTTGGCTAAATTTCTGAAAAGGAGCCTTCTCCCTTTTACATCCTCATCCTCTGCCAACACTGTTTGCAGCAACCTCATCTCTGGTGGTAACACAAACCCAGATCTGAAAGTCTATATATAAATATGCCATAACATCCCCATATCTGTTGGGAAATATGAGATTCAACTCAAACATATCTGATAGAAAGTTTAAAAATCACACATCATTTTTAAAAAAGGATTTCAACACTCATTTTCTTTCTCTTTGGTATTGCAAACTCCTCCAAACTCCTCACAGCACAGTGCCTAGACATCTAACCAGCACCTTAATCTTGAGCTATCTCACCTACACCTCGATTATTTTTGTTGCCCAGACAGCCTGAGCTTCTGGAATCCTGCTAAAAGCAGGCAAAGAGTGCCTCTTCCACAACAATTTCCTCTGGAGTGAACTTGATGGTGTTAGCAGCAGGTGCTGTGGGAGAAATAAAAAGCCTAGGAGGGGATCCCCTGCTGTTCTTTGGGTTAAGGTCTCACTCAAGCATATGCCTGTAACAGCTTCAAACTCTACAAGCTGAACAATATTCCATGTCATTGGTTTGCTTTACACATATTCCAAGTCTGAGGAAAAATAGATAGTTGTCAAAATGGGAAGCTTCAGATAAATGAGTCTGACAAGTTTTCTTGCTTCCTCCCATGATTATGCTCAAGACTCTGAGTTTTACTTAAAATGAAAACCCCTATTTTGAACTCTCTGTGAAGAAATTCTCCATTTTTCATTCCTTTCAGAAAAAGTAATTCCACCGAAGAATTTACTCAGAACTTCTTATTTGTGGAAAGTAGTTGATGCTTGTCTGAAAAACAATTATATGAGGATCTGCAAGAAAGTCTTGCCTGCTTTGGTAGGTGGAAGTAAAGAACCAAACCCTGAACTTAGAGACATGCTTTCGTTAGAGACATTCACCATGTCAAAGCTCTGCATCTGGAATTCCTCAGCAACTAAATGAAAATCAGCTTTTTCTAATGCAAACAGTACAGTAAAGATAACATAGGTCAAATACACAGCTACCTACTGCCAGAAACAGTCAGCTGCTTTCCTACAGCATTAAAAAGTTTTGAAAGTTGACCAGACTGAGGGTTCTACCAATTACATTAGAAACACGACTAGCAAGCAAGACAAAATTATCTAAGGATGAAAGTAGATTATTTTACTTTAATTTTGAGGCATGAGTCTGTAATCTTTTAGAGCAAGCTCTTTCTTTGGTGGGGAAAAAATCAGATGATTCCTTGTAATTACATACCAAGTTTTGGCCTCTTGTGGTACAACCTGGATCACCTAAAAATGTCTTCTTTTATTTGTCTGTCAACAGCTCCCCACTGCTTTTAATTTCAGTCTCTGATTTTCATTTTGCATAGATTGATATAAAAAAAAAGAAAAAAAATACAGTTTATTATTCAAAATACAGTTTCTATTGATCCAAGATGCTCACATCTGTATTATGGGATCAATAGGATTACGCCAACCTGGAAAATATGTAGGAAACATAGCAACATAAAAAATGCTTTCTGATACCAAGCAAAAAATATGAAAGCTGGCACATAAGGTTTTGTGATGTAAAAGTATTTTACAATGTCATTTGCAGACCGTTCATGATGATAAGCAATGGCAGGGACATAAACTTTGTTTCAAAATATAAACCTCAGATAAAAAGAAACCTAAAAAGCCATCTGCATTCATCCGTAATGTGTAATTTCACAGACTTGCATATTTGCTAACTGTCTATCAAAAAATTCAGAGTAAATTTGCTGAAAAGAAACAAACTGATACATCTGGAGGCCAAGGAATGAAGAGCACATAGACACAGAGTAGACACACAGGAGAAAAAGAATTAGTAGGGGATCTCACACACTTGACTGAACTTGAAAAAAAACCCTGATGTATATAATTATAGTTTTGATTTTCATACACCTCCATTGATTTTGTGTCCTGTCAGGAAATTGAGTAAGACTGCCCCACTACCTATTTCCATGTGATGGAAACATGTTACACTTCATATAATAATATTAATGTGCACCAGACAGCACGTGGCTTAGGTCTACATTAAGTACTGTTCCAGTGCACACCATCCCTAAAATACCCCTGCTAGTATTTGAAATAATGAGGAAAATGGTAAGAATTTTATTTCCCTCAACTCCTTTCAGTCAAGACAAGTCACCACAAATTATTACTGGAATTCTTACTGAGAACAACTGTTTCTTGGAGGCACTCACCACTTAAGAGAAGCTGGTAAAATTTGGGTTTAGGGACAAAAGCAATGGAGAGCTGGCAGCCAGGAGATGGGATTGGCTGG
The DNA here is from genome assembly GCA_025920805.1 of Petroica traversi. Classification (NCBI taxonomy): domain Eukaryota; kingdom Metazoa; phylum Chordata; class Aves; order Passeriformes; family Petroicidae; genus Petroica; species Petroica traversi. Next base: position 132,005 of record JAHLSL010000111.1, on the reverse strand, counting down.
AAGCAGCAGCTCGTGCTACTCTTCAGCAACAGTAAAGAGGATTTCACAGGAGTGCTCCCTACACGTCACATGTTATCAAGAAGCCAGAATGGATTTAACCCTATGAATCATGTATGGATGAAATATCCTGGAGCCTGTTACCTCTCCACCTAATGTCAATCACTACATCCAACTGTTGAAGTAAACTTAGCACAGCACTCCTTTCTACAAATGAAGGGGGAACAAACGGAAATGGATTTAAATAAAAGCTCTGCATTCTCAAAAAATAGTTCTGCACTATCATTTTTTGCTCGTAGTCAGTCTTCAGAAACAGAAACATTAGCATTGACTGACATAATCAACTTCTAGTCAGGTTTTCCTACTGCAAGATAAATTAGGCTTTTTCTATATTCTCTCCCACACAAAGCTGCATATATCCTTTTTGCTTGATGGAGAAATTGGAATTGGCTAACATTAGGCTCTTACATGACAATTAAGTTCAGCAGTGTTAAGAATGCCTTCATTCAGTTATTCATATTACTGAGATTGGGTTTTCTGTAGCATAATTGTTGCTATTTCAGATACACTATAACTAAAAAAAATTTTAAAAAAATAAATGTTTTCTATTCCCTCTTTCCTCTTAAAAAGCAAAATTTTGCTTCTCTATTGAAGCAAAATTTCAGTGAAAGATTAATGCAAGACTGGGGAGATAAGTTTCTAAGAAACAGCAAAATTTGAGTGTTAATTATCAGCATGAATTGAGACAAAGTTCCTCCTTAGGATGTCTCTATCCTGAGGTTCCAGTGTCAAAGGGAAGAACTTGCCTTTCCTTCTTATCTTACATACTATACTAATTAATTTACTTTACACAAATCAAGAGGTGTTATTTCCCTGGCTTTCCCTCTCCTTATTGTACATTTCTTTGCACTGATTTTAATTCAGAGCTACACGCTTTGGGAAGCATTTAGAAGGTCTTAAAGAGGAGGGGGTTTTGTGATTCGAGACTGAATCAGTAGCACAGTTCATTTAAAATTCTTTGAGTATTTACTAAAAAAGTGGAAAATGCTCAAGACAATTAAGGAAGAAGCTTTAGGGAGAACTGCATGTGTCACACTTAGAAAAATGGCTTCTTTTCATAAGCCATTTTCCTTCGCCTTATGAAAAGAATGAAAGCACACAATTTTCACATCACAAGCATATCCTGATGGATGTTATAGCTTCCAGTATATGCAAAGCAATATATTTTAAAGGTGGCTTACAATAAAAAAAAAATCCAAACCAAAACCTAGAACAAAAAACAAAAACAAAACAAACAAAAAACCGCCAAAACAACAGTAACAACAAAACTAAAACCAATCGAACAAAGAAAAAACACCAAGCCCAAACCAGACTTAAGCATTTTGAACTTCCCTATATTATAAAGGAATGAAGAAAATCAGAATTCTTGTGTAAGACTGCACTAAAAATAATTATCTCTGATCTTCATTACCTTAGAACTTTTTATACCAAGGTTTCCCAAATAAATGATCTTTATCTCTCTCTCCCTGTCTCTCTCACCAGTAATTTCTGAATCAATAAACTAATTTCCTCAAAGACAGTGATTTCCATCAAGCATTATGATATTAGGTAGTGAAGCTGAGAAGAGAGTCTCAACCCCTAAGCTGAGAGATAGGCTGTAACTTTTGTTCCAGCCTTACTAGACAGGCAAACATGCCCAAACAGCAGCAGGGTTGAAATCACCCTATCTGCAAAAAGGCATCAGCTGGCTCTCACATCTTCCCAGACACCAAAAACTCCAGCTACTCAGGCAAATCTGTAAGAAACCAGGGTCAACTTTCATACCTGAGTAGGTGATCCAATCATCTGATTTAGTTAATCTAACTTCCTTTTATTCCTCTGCATTTATCTGTGCTTTGAAGACACAAGCAGCATTCATCACATCTGCAAGACAACTTGACCTGAACAAACTTTTCCTATGGAAAACATTCTCAAAACCTTCCACAAATTACAAGATAAAAGTTTATGAAAAAAAAAATTATGATGTAATTTAAGCACATGACAATTATGATAGAGTGTATAAGGTGACACAAAAGTCCCCTTCAGGTTATCTTCTGCCAGATGTCTCAGACTGGACACCTGAGTGGGAAAAGGTATGCAAACCCCTTATAATTATATTTAGTAGTCACAGTAATTTTTCCCTTGGTCTGTTATTTCATTACTATTGTTGGTAAAACTAAACTAATGTGAAATATTTAATAAACTGAAATAAAAATCTACAATAGCCAAAGTAACTTCTTGCCAACCAAATTGTTCCAGTTTTGGCAACCAGAGAAGCCGTGGTGAGCACTCACATGTGAATCGTTCACCCATCTTGTACACTTTGTTATTAAAATTGTTGCTGTTACTGCTTGTTTCCTATTTTGTTGCTTTTTTCAGTAAATTGTTCTTATCTCGACTGGAGATCTTTGCTTTTCCTACCTCCAATTCTCCTCTCCATTCCACCTCAGGGGGAGACAGACAGGGTGTGAGTGAGTGGCATGTGGTTAGGAAGTTTCAGTGGGAGCACTGAATTGAAGAATATCATTCCTAAACCACAACAGCCTTATTTGGCGCCCAGTGCAGGGCTCAAAGGGCTGGGTAGCAGCAGGTCCGACCAGAGAAGGCTGGAAACAAATTTTATCTAAATATTTGTTGTATTAGCTATGGAGCCATTGGTCACAAAATTGTTTCATCTGTTCATGTGGTTGTGGTATTTTTTGTTTGATAACAAAGTTTAACAGTAGAGCTGGAGAAAAATACCACATGTTGCTGCACAAGAGGCAGTGTGGTTCTGTAGACAGCAGCACCCAGCACTGGGAGTTTTGTCAGTGTGCAGAATGTAGAACCAGAGTTATTTTTTGGGTAATTCATGCTACATATTGCTTTAGGGAACTGCATGCAGCTCATTTTCCCACATAAGTGAGAGGACAGTTTAGCAAATGAATTAAAGCTTTCCATTGTGATGTGCAGTTGTGGAAGAGGATAACAATGAATTCTTACTTAGGTGAATAGGTTTTCTCTCACTCCTCCACTTGCTCCAAATACAAGCAAGACTAAACCATTTGTTGAGCTTCATTTGGTTTTAGAACAGCTTTGATGATTCAAGTAACACTCAACTCAAATTAGCACCACCATCCCTTATCCAGCTTTGGTTAACTAAAAATTGAACATAGTATTATTAACAAACAGCCATAATAATCAGTCTGCTAAACATCACTTCCTTTGTCAAACACCACAAAGGTTTTCCTGTGATCTACTACTTCATTGCAGCTACCATCATGCTGTAGAAGTCCACTCTTTGTGGATTTTCCTTATATTTATTTTATGTCTGTTTTTGAGAAAGTTTATCCTAGAATTAGGCCATGGATTAAAGCCACCCTACCAGACTTGACAAGGATGAAGCATTCCTCTATAGGATACCTGGAGTGTACAACACTTGTAGGCAAAGTTCAGAAGTACAATTTATCAAAATCTGTGAAAAGAACACAAACATTGATGACAGTTTAAGGTCATCTGGTCACTTTTTAACTTTCAAGCACTTAATTTTGCAATCCTGTCTGTGCTAGCAGACATACTGAATAATATCAAATGTTTTGTGAAGACTTAGAGAAACAAAGTTATCTCAAAAAGGAACATGAACGCCATGTCTTATAGAATTCTCATGCCTTTCTTTCATTTTCTTAAATTTAACATACTAAAGTGTTTGTTCTCCAGTCATGGATGTGCACCTGTAAGTTCATGTTCCCTTTGGGAGACCATTTGGGACAGGAGAATTAGCAAAGCACAGCTATGAGACATTCTCTCCTGAAATAACAATTCTAATTGTCACACTCACTAGAAAGATATTAATTGACAAAGCCCATCATAAATTTTGGAATCCCAAAGGGAAGAACTGGAAAGACAGACAAGACTCCTCTCTGGCCATGGACATGTGGGCATTTAATTGCTCTTGTAATTGTTTCAACTAATGGAAGTCAGCATTTACCCAGTAAATTGATTAAATCTTCACTTTTTCTGCATACTCCTATTGCATTTCCTTTGTGCCAGGCTAAGCAATTGCAGGTAGAAAGCACCTCAGAATTACCCTGACTATACACAATGAGGAAGAAAATGTAAAAAAACTTTAATTGAATTGCAGGAAAAGGCTACAAGCTTTATTGACACTAAAAAGTGCCTGGAAAACATATGAAAGGAAAAAGTCTAAGTGTATCTGCCAAAAGCCCTAATGCCATTTCTGTCTAAAATCCTATTAAAATGAAGATGTGCCCACAGCACCTTGATACTGTGATACTTGTATATAATGACGCACATTTCACCGAGGTTCTCTCTCATTGCTTCTTTACTTTTTCCCGCTCTCCTGCCCCCCCAAAAAACCCAGCTCTCACAGATATGCAGGATTTTACACTCCATTCCTCAGAACACACATGGATCTGACCCACAACCTGTCCTATGTAACAGATTTATGTGTTCCTGGTTTTGGAACCCTTCATGCTCTTCAATTTTGCCATTTAAAAGCAGACAAACAACTAAACAACATTTGTTACTCTGCAGTGTCTACCTAAAATTCCCATGGCTGCTGAAGGCTTGGGCATAAAGATCACAGATGTGAATATTTAACACATTTTGATAACTCTGGGTTCCCAGGGATTCATTCTGTATCTTTTTCCTTACTTTACAGCAATGAACCACAATGCAGGTGTTGCTTGTTTTATTTAAACACATAAAATCATATTAACTACTTGTTTTGAATTCTCTCTTATACAGAAAGGAGCCTTCAGCAGAGTGCAGACTTAACACCAGCCCAGATTATCATTATACCATGATTTCACAGCACCGTATCACAGAACAGAATGTCCTATTCCAAAATGCAATTGAAGTATCTTTTTTTTTCTCTACCAATACCAAGCTTTCCTGTGGTAGGTAGTGAAGCACATGCCTTCTGAAGCTACATTTCTCTTAATTGTTGTTTTCAGTCAAGACATTCTCTGCAGTTCCAGGAACGGAAACAAATCTGCAAAGATTTATACACCAGAGACATCCAATTTTCACTATTCTGACTTCCTAGTGCTTCAGATTTTCTTCTGTGTATTTCATAATCTCTCTTCCTTCCCCCTGGCTTGCAGGATTTTGTCATGGCTGTATGCTCCAATTTAGTACTCCAGGACAGATTTTAATTTTAGATTCAGATAATTTAAGATTACTGCACCTGATAAGAAATAATTTAGGATGCTTTCCTCCTGTCCTCCCATTAAGAAAAAGAATAAACTCCTTCTTTACACACATTTTCAATTCTGTCCACTTCATGCAAATGTTAGCTAAGCTATAGTGCAGAACTGCAATCGCTACAATGGTGTATACAATACTTACTTTATACAATACTAAGATTTTCACTAAAAGCCTCCAATTACCACCTAGTTTCCTACTCACTGGGATTTTGAATTTCATTTTTAAAACGAAAGAAGGATTTTTTGATATTCCTGCAGAAGTGCTTATACACAGAGAGCAAGATGAGACACTTCTGAGAGGATAGTCCTACTTCCATCTCCCCTCAGAGATGGTTCCCAGGATTCCTACAGGAATCTTTCTCTCCAGTAGCCTAAAGCAAAAGGGAACCCCTGATTTGAATTGACTAAAGTTATGTGGTATGACCATCATGATTTACATTTGCAGAAATTACATTTGCCAGAGCCCTATCTTATAATATCAACATAGGCACAGTCAAGTACTTCAATGGATAGTAAACTGGCTATGTCAACACAAAAATCAGGTCCAGAGGTGAAAACATACTCAATGGTCCTATTTTATGCTCAAAACCTATAACTCTAAAGCCAAAGAAAATTATTTTTAAAAGAAATATAACTTTCTAAGGAGACCAGAGCCTTCACAGCAACTTTGCTGTTTTCTGGAACAACAAAAAAACAGAAGGGGGAAAAAAGCCACTACAGCTTTTTCTGAAACTACAGTTAGGGCAACACAGCTTGCCACTGTTAGAACTAAACATAAATTAGGCAAAATACATATCCAGTGTGTTGAAGCAACAGCTGAAGTTTGATATTAGCCTGGTTGAATCTCTGCCAGCATCTTAACATTTGGATACATATTTGAAACTTACTTAGACATCAAATCAAACGTGTACCACACAGATTTGCATGCATAACCTTCTTTTCAGCAATGAAATTTTGCCTGAATAGCCTTAGATTTTAGCAATTACTCTCTTTCAGCTTAAAAGAAGGAAAGCTCTAAAAGGCAAAACCACTTTTCTATTCAACTGTATTCAAACAGCATCCAACGTGTTTCCACCCTGTAAGAGAACTCAAAAGAAAATCTCTACTGTCCCAAAGTGATTATTTCATATTATATTTAGTGCCCACAACCTGCTGTTCCATGTGAATGGCCCCACTGAGCCAGGCTCTCTGTGACAACAGCCAGTAGCAAATATCTGGATAAAGAGCACAAGAGGAGGGAGAGCGCAAAGCGATACTACACCAACATATCCCTCGGTTTTTCAGGCACTTTCTTCACCAGAGAGGACATTTTTGCCTTCCAAACACCCTCATGAGATTTCTTTTGTCTCATCACTTCTGAGCCCAAGCCTACCTAAAAGCATTTTTATTACCACATGGCAAAACGTGCCCCAGGATCATCATCATGGTACATTTCCAGCCTCAGGATCGCTTGAGGCTCCTCCAGTCCTTGGGCTGTAAGAAAGTGTGGTTACTTGCTCCTTTGTCAACTTTTCTGTGCCACCCAGGATTTCAGAGTGTTCTGTCCTGTCCCGTTCACAGCCTTGTTCTCCCCAGCCCAGAGGAGGCCAGGTTAACCAGCCGGGGTTTGTGTGGGAGCCATTCCCAATCTCCAAGTATCCTTGCTGGAGTGTGAAATGAGGAAGTGGACATCAGAAGTGCTCTGCATTTCAGAGAGGAGGCACAGAGATGTTTTAGATGGTTACGAGCCCATTAACTCAGTTACTTTTTCAGTCAGGGTTAGAAACTTGGCAATATCAGCCTGGAACTGGCTAATTCTAAATGAACTAGCCCAAAGACAGAAAGCAATTCAGCAACTTCAAGCAGCATTTTGCAAGTGCTAATTAACTTAGCTTAAATTTTTGAAGAAGCAGTCTGAGCTAAGTAAAACAAACATGTTTCATGCACGCAGTTCTGGCCATCTTTTCTCCTAGTTTCCACTCTCCCAGAAAGCTCTCATAAAAGGCTCCCTCCCTGGAGTCGTGCCCTGTTTTATCTCCACTCATTTTTCCTCCTCCAGACTACAACGCACAGAGAAGCAACTTCTGCAATTCCTCTTCTCTAGCTCTCATGCGCCTGGCTTCTGCCCAATAATTTTATAGCAAGGAAAACCCCCACTTAACTCTTTTCTGATCTTCCAACTTCCAGATTTTTTCCCATTTCCCTCTGTCCTACAGTTTTTTTTCAAATCTTGAAAATGAGGAATATCAAGGGAGAAGGAAAATAAAATTGAAGGTGGGCAGGAGAGGTATTTATATAGTCAAAGACATCAGGCAATTATTTTTATGACCTCCACAAATCAAAAAAAAAACCTGAAAAAAATTCAAGGTCTATGTCATATGGAGACATTCTGAAGAACATAAATCACTCCCAAGTAGTGTGGAAAAATGGGAATTGTGCCTGAAACAAGATAATGAGGTCAATACTGCCCCTTCCAGGGTCAGAATTCAGGACTAGAAAGATTATCCTTATCTATCAGGAGTCGAGATTTTCCTAACCAAGGAGTAGAGGCCATAAAATCGCTTCTCAGATTGCACTCCTAACAGAGAACTTATATTAAAGGAAGAATAAATTTCACAGTCAAATTTTCCAGTCAACATTTCATGGCACAAAGAGGGAAGACTGAAGTGCAAAGTGCACAAATCTCCATCAGACATATTCTGAAGGCATGGATTATACCAGAACAGTAGCTGTAAAATGCTAGTAAAAAGTATGTAATTGGTTTATAACTTTGTGACCTTAAAACCCACTTACACATAGGCTTCTGAAATGGTCATCTCATTTCATTAGTAAGGAAATTATTCAGTTGTCTCTCCTCTCCACAGTTCTTAAATTCGCCCTGCAGTGCTCCACATGAATACACACACACAGCTGAAACAAACACTGGGCATGTTTTTATGCTCCTCCAGAGCAAGTAACTGGACAAAAGAAAACCCTAACTCTGTGCACACATTGGAACTCTCTGTTAGAGGCCCTAAAGATCCAGTACCAGTTCTTTCATGTGTTTCTTGCCCTTACCCATGCAGCTAGTGAGAAGTGGGGATGTTCATTATTGCATTTTCTCTAAGCTATACGCACTGGGCACTGAACAAGATGACCAGAAATCTTGCAGGATTTAATTTACAATCTTGCATGTTGTAAGCCCCTCAGGACAGGAAACACTCATGGTTTTATATATCTATAAAACAACATGCATACATATGACACAGTATAAATAACAGGCTCGGATTAAAAACATCTGTAGACACTCTGGCTGATCTATTGTCTTTCTGCCTGCTGTCTCTTCATAATTTTTGATGGCAGACAAGCCATTTCACACAACAGGAATGCTGGTGGTGCTGATGCAGCTACATATAAATCTGTAGCAACATGTTCATAAGAGACCCAATGAATAAAGAAATTAAAAAATAATAAAGATCAGTCCTTGAGACATGACCTCCTGACAGGTTTCCACTTGACTTTTGTATACTTCTACCAAGAAAATACATGAAACATCGATAACTCGAGCAAAACAGCTCAAAATGTCATGGGAGGCGGTAAGGACAACATTTCTTTGATTCAGTGCTGAGACTGTTGTGATACAACTTTTCTCTGGTTGCCCAGAACTGTCAACAAGGATTCAACTATTGTAAATTGCTTCTGGGAAAGCAAAAATAATGTATGTCCACAACATGGTGATAGTCACAGAAGATATAAAGAGATTCGCACACTGTGCAAGTATTGAGTTCAGAAATAATGCTAAAAGGGAGGCAGACTGTTATTGATACCAAGCAGGGAAGGGAACAACTACATTTCCAAGAGAGAGGCAAAGAGGAATCCTAAATTTAGAACAAAATTCAGAACTGAAGCCAAGATACTGTCACCACCAGAGCTGCGTGAACATCTCACAGAAAATCCTTCAACAGTTTTAAACTCAGCTCACTTAGGTTTAGGGGGGGGGAGGAATTCAATTCCCTTCACGTGAATCATCTCTGTGTCCTTCAAATCACCATGTAGAAATTAAAAATGAAACACTTCTCTCCATGCCCAGCTATATGCTTTTCTAAATTGATTACAAGCCTTTCCCTTTGACTCCCTAGTCCAACTCCTGGCAGCTGGTCACGCGGTAGGTCTGCTGAATCGGATGAGTCTGCTCTGTTTTTGCAGTACACCTCAGGCTGCTCTCACAAAAGACAAGCATTAATTAAATTTACTCCATCTAATAAGAAACTTCCCTTTTGCAGTGAGGAATTAAGAACAGTTTGAAAGACAGAAGAAAATGTCATAAGTGTGAAGCTATATGACAGATGTTTTCTTCAAAAATAAGATGATCCAAAGATATTCAGTCTGATTGTATCACATGCAAGTGCTTCCCTCCACCTTTCCAGGTTATTCTCTCAGATCTATCCATATTTAATCTCATCCATTTTCTGCTGTCCTTGCAGCAAGTAAGTGATTTACTGATGACACTTCTACAGTTTTTTGTGGTGTTTCTTATTTGACTTTTACCACTAATTTTCAAACACTTTGAAACCTAACAAGAAAAAATTTTTATGGAGCAGAACAATTCTCCCCTTGCTCTTCTGGGAAAAGAGAGTTGGACACATGTACATATGTATGAAGGAACACATATAGAATCCACATAATTTCCAAATGTAGAATATATGAAGCATTTACACTGATGATGCTTTTTTGTCTTTCATGTCACAAGTCTGGATACCAGAGACTTTTGCTCTGCAAAGACAACAGGATGCTCAGTTTGATCAGGGCATTCACTTAATAAACATCTTCCATAAAAACTGAGATTGTCTAAAACTGAAATTAGAGTGTGATCAAACTGTACTCCTGCCTGCTACACAACCAGAGGGTGCCAGGCCAGCTTGCTAGCAAGGGCTTAGCAGGTGTAAGGCACATCTGTTGCAGCTGGCAGCATTTTATATGCTGCTGCTGCATGACTGCAGGTATACTTAAACCCTTCTTCCTCAACCTCCTCCCTGTGCCCAGGAAGGGACTGACGAGAAAATAAGTCAGAAGCTTAGATAGTTTATTGCTTGCTATAAGGGATTTTTATTAAAACACATGAACTGCAACAATAAAACACCTCAGTGAGTAAGGACAGAATCAAGTTACTACTTGCACCAGCAAAAACAAGAGAGTCTCTGGCACGCTCCTGCTGCTGCGGAAGCAATTGGAAAAGGAAAGCACTAATGAAGGCAATTGAGCAGCTTTGAAAACATCAAAATCCAAGAGAATCCTAAATTCTAATCCCTCAGCACAACACAACCTTTCCTGCTTCACACAGTGCTTCAGCATTCACTAAAATCAGATTGTGCTTTTTCAGTGTGGTCCACGTTTGGGAGTACTATTTATTTGTAAGAACTGCGGACCATTAACTCGGGGCCTACTAATCTCTATGGATCCATCCTAGATGTGCTGCTGCTTTACTCACATACCTTTTTGTTTCTTTTTCAAGCTCTAGGGAAAAGAAAGCCCACAATTTAGAATTAAATTCTCAAGGATGCCAGAAACAGCTCACAAGGACAGTTCGGCTGTTTCATAACAAAGCCTTATTTATAAAACACTCAAGTATCTCTTTGGAAGTCAGGAATTTAAACAAATAGAATTTTAATTGTGCCCTTTTTAGGGCTTTAAGTTTAATGTCAACAAGGAGCACAAGCTTGTGTTCATTCATTCATTCAGACTGATAGGTAAGAGAGAAGGTTTGGATACTTTCTCTAGCAATTAGGGTCTTTTTTCATTGTATGATGTTAAAAGTCTTCACAACTTATTTTGAACACACTAGGAAGAAGAGCAGCAGCTGTGAAGTTCTTGCCAACGTCTGAAATAGTTCCTACTAGACTTGGATGGTGGTAGGAAAAACAAAATGGGACACTACCACCCCACACACATACACACCATCTCAACAAAGCCATTTTCTGCCAAAAGATAAAGAAAAATAAAATTACTACACAAGATTGAGTCTTTTTTCCCAGGAGATTACTTAGGAGAGAAGAGAGAAAGCAAAAAGGGTAAAGGACACTTACAGTAGTGTTGAACATTCATTTAGATTTTCCATTACCCTGAAGAAAAGTGATTTTTTTTTCTTGCTAATATAAGCAACTGCTGAAGAAAAACATTAATTGGGCATCAGCCTTTACCCCTCCTGTAAGAGCAGTTAAAAGTTTTCTGGTTAGCATTCTATTCTGAAGGGAATAAACTTTGAAAATCCTCTCTTAAATCAAGTTTTTCAGCTAGGAATTCTTACCAGTCGCCTAGAATTATTTTCAAAATAAGAGGAGGAAGAAAAATCAGATTTTTGTATACTCTTTCAAAATTACCTTCCTTATCCTTCCCCTCCTACTCATTCAAAAAGATCTTCTCGATCAGCCCTTCAAATGACTCAGACCAGTTAACCACATGCAGTTATTCATCCATTCATCACTACTGTACCTACAGTCTCTTAAAACAGTTGAAAAATCTGACTCCCTGTGCCTTTTGCCTTTGAAGTTCTTGATAAGGAGCCCTTTTTAATACACAAAGGACTTGAGGTATGGAGTTATAGCTAAATCACTTCCCTTTTGACTTGGTTTTTAAGCAAACCAGCCCTGTCCCACACTGTCTGTACTTTCTCTCATCTTGCTACTCTTCATGGGACTTGAAGGGGGAATCTCAGCTCTGACACCTGGAGCACCTCCTGCCCCTCCTTCTGCACTGACCTTGGTGTCTGCAGAGCTGTTCCTCTCATACATTCCTCCTCCTCTGTCCAGCTGCAGTTGCTGTTCCATAGCATTTCTTTTTTCCTTAAATCCAGAGGTCCTACCATCATCAGCCATGGGCTCGGCCTTGGCCAGCAGTGGGTCTGTCTTGGCTGGCATTGGCTATCAGACATGGGGGAAGTTTCCAGGTGATTTTCCCAAGTCTTTTTGAGGGCTTTGTCACACAAACCCAATACACTTGGCAGGCATCTTCTGCTTGCATTGTTAATATAGAAACGCAGGGCAGAAATTTTATCTGGTGAAAGGTTTCTGCCTTTTTCTAGAACAGCAAAAGGCTGTTGTGTAAGCAGAGAAAACAAATCAAAAAATTATCCCAAGGATGTTTCATTTCTCTCAAAGTACATAATCATCCCCATTTTACACTGGGAAAGTTTAAGCATACCAAATGCCAAAAAAAAAAAAAAGTATAGAAAACTTTAAGGCATACTCACTAACAGCAATAAATGATTAAAAACATCTGCATGTGAGGATACATGGCAGGAAACACAAGGAGTCACATAAACAATGCTTTATGATTTATCCCAATACTGGGAATTGAAGGATGAAGGCTTTTAATCAGGTGGTCTTTAGCTCCAGCCCTGCTGCTTAGGAATCAAACACATGCACAAGTGTTTTTTATAAAGGCATAATAGAGCATGTGCCATAAGATGAGCCTTCTTTTTGCAACAAGATAAGTTTACATTCATCACAGCTATATGCATGTAAAGTTACAAAGACTTTCATAGTTTCAGTCCTGCTTGCAATGGTAATTTCTTTTTTACATTCCCACGTTTAAATTTACGTACCAACTTTCAGAACAGAGAAAGGCAGACACCAAAAGGATTTCCCAGTGAATCATTTCTGCAGAAGGAGTATAATAATAAGCTCTTTGAGATACAAATCTGTCTTCATTTTCATGTGTTATATGGCATGAAGCTACCAACAAAACGTCCTAAGAGAGGAAAATAAGTAAACATAGCAGTTGATTCCATCACAGTTTTTCTGTATTCTTTTAGCAAAGAGAGAATCATCGGACACAGAGTGGCAACAAGGGACCATTTGAGGGAGACATAACTACTACAAGGCCATAAGAAGAAAAGCTTGATGCCACCCAGTTCCTTCACATTCCAGAGTGAAGGAGGATGTGACTGCTCAGCTGCAATTTGGACGAAGAACGGAGGCTGGTTGGCTGCTACCGAGTGACAATCACTGGGATCTTTAATGACAAGCTGCCACATAAAGCAGGACAATGCAAACTGATGAATCACACTAAGACTAACAAAGAGGTGCTTGAAGATGAGTAGCCCAACCCCAAGTGTGAAAAATAATTGGCAAGATGAAAAGATATTCCCATGCACTGGGCAAATGAGAAGGAGAAGCAAGTACAACTATCTGGGTTTATGGCTTCCTATTGGAAACCTGGTAAGCAGGGTTAGAATATTGTCTGTGACGTGTCACATATTGTTTAACTGCTAAGTCCAAATTCTGCACCTTCTAGATCCCAAAGTGGTTTTAAGTAAAGAAGATACTCTGCCTTCAGTGAATTCTTTTCCATTGACATTTGGATCATGGGTTCTCAGGATTTCTAAGCATAGTCATTTGTGTTGAATACAGTGCCTCAAAAATCCAGAGGCATTTTGAAAATTTCCTTTTGTTCATCCAACTCTAATTTCTAAACAAGTCTCTGTTCAGAAGTTTAGGCACCCCACATGTGTTCTGCACATTATCATGCTGGATGCACTACCAATGATTTGATTAGATGAGCTCCATGCAAGCCTTTCACTGACCAAGCTATTTTTGCCCAAAAAATGATTTTTTTTTTGTTTAAATTGCCATGTTTTGTAATAGTGTCCCAAATTCCTATCTATCCAAACAACTATCCCCCAATATGAATCCCAGTTTTACATCTCAGGACCACCATATCCTTCAGCTGCAGTTAAGAAGTTTATTCATACCATGTGCTCTGTACAGTAACAAATTATGAAGGAAACACTCTGCAGTCTCTTCCACTTGAGAAGGTGTCTGTACCTTATATGACAAACCAGGATTACATGATGCACCATCACTAGATTTCTTTGCCTAAATGCTTAGGAATCTCAGCTGGATTGACTGGATTCACTTTAATTAATTTGTACAACAATAAAGCTGTCTCTTTCACAGTATGGTGCAGATTCAATAATAAACTCCATGTAATATTTAAAATAACAGAATACTGATTGATCAACCCATCAACTTAGTCAGACCAGAAGATTCATGTAGGTCAAGACCTTCTATTTTTGGTATTTGAAGTAAAAGGACAAAGACTGGTATATTTGCATTTTTCCTTCACTAGGGGTTGCCTAGAACTGTGACATCCTACATTCATTTTGTCAGGAAGCACCACTTCTGGAAGCTGATCTTTCTGGATATAGTCACTGGAAAGGGTGACAATGAGTAGTTTGGAAGCTGTAAAAATGTCATGTTTCTTTCACACTCTGTCAAGAGCTGAAATGGTGGGCTAGGTCAGGAAGATCATCAATTCCTACTACAGCAGCACTTATTCTTGACCAGAATGGGTCAGTAAAGGAGCTGTTTCCTTCCAGGTGGAACTCTGGGTAGAGACTCCTTTCCACACCAGAACTCAACAGCAGAACTCTCCCTTTGTTTTCCAAACAAGTGGATTCTTAAAGTGGGTTATTTACTGAAAGAATTTTAAAGCTCCAAATGGTGAAACTGTCTCCGTTTATGTGCTGTATTGAAGAAAGTCAGGCTTGGCACATGTTTCTCATTAACTGTGCTAAAGCAGCTCAGTTTCCCTAGAAATTCCCAGATTCTCCTTTGCAATAGGGTAATCTAGAAGGCCCCTAATTTTAGCTCTTGAGTCTGAAAGGGTGGCATATACATAAGTAGTGCTGAGTGAATGCTGCCGAAATGTCTATGATTATGTAGAATGCTAAAGTGGGCTTTCTTGGCATATACAACACCATAAAAATCTTCCAAACAATGTCTAAAACCAAGGAAGTCTACAGATATTTGTGTAATGCATTTCCCATATGAACCATTCACACTGCCACCTTGCATATCTGTCAGTGCAGCCAGGTGACACTGTGTGATCCAGGATTCCAGTCACATAACCTGGTGAAAAATGGTCACAGCTACAAGCTGTTCCCTCTGCAACCCAGTGTGTTGTCTATGCCCAAAGTTTAGGAGAACATTACCAAATTTGCAGGTTAACCCTAGAACCTGGATACCCACCATTTTTAAAATTTGTTATTATTTCTAAATAGGGAGAAGTAAAATGGGCCAAATACATCACATAGTTTATCTAGCACTCGTTGTAACAAAAGTGTTGTATGCTTTCATCTGACCACCTCATTTTCAGGCAGATTAAATCACTTTTGGACTGTCTGCTTGTTTTCTGAGAACAGCTTTCAAGATGAGGTAATTGAAGGAAACCTATCAGTTTAGTATAAATTTTCAAGTTAATAATGTTGACATACTGTTCAAATAAACCCCGGAGTAAGCACAATCTGTTTTCAGACAAGCCCTCCATTTTAACCTCAACATGGAAGGAAAGCTAAGTGACTTCCTCATCTCACTTAATAGAGAACATATGTTCAAAGATAATACCGTGGGCTTGCTCTGAGAAGCTGTTCCTCCTCTGACAGAGATGCTGGGAGCTCACAGAGTAACACTGATACATAAGGAATGGACAAATTGCCATAAATCTCACTGCAGAGATCACTTCAGAAGAAAAGACTGCTGATCCAAGAAATACACGCACACAAAAACACAAACACAAACAAAATCACCCTGGAAACAGGTGAAAAAAGGAGCTGATACAGCCACTGAAAGGATCAAAACTAAAAGCCACTTCAATCCTAATTATTTTGAAGGGGTCTAAGGGGCAGTATTTAAGACACACAGAGATGATAGGAAGAAGAAAAGGATTCCTACCACCACAAAGCACAAGAAGCAGCTCTGAAATAGAACTGTTTTAAATCTTTGCATTACAAACTCTCTGGAACAATTTGAGATGGAAATACTATGGTAATATCAACAATCATTTACACTTATTTTATAAATATTTATGTAGTTCAGATTTACTCTTGTAACTTATAGAAATGATGCAATAGTCACTTGCTTCTCCAAGTCTCAGTTTTTCAAACCACTAAAGAAATTCCATTCACCTGCCAAGGCCATTATACTAAATGCTGGAAAAGTCACTATTAAAACTCACATTCTTTGAATCCCAGTCAATTCACTGATTCACCAGGCTGTGCCAATAAACAAGCCAACACTTTATTTGCATCTGGAAACAACTTGAAGCCACTTCATTCTATTTTGTTCAATGCCATGCCCTCAGTCACTAAGGTGGGGCCAAGTGCGATCACTTAAAACCAGTAAGAGAAGAAAACCAAAATTTTCATCACCATCCAAAATTACCATTTCCTTGCATATTTATCTGATCCTACAAAGTCATCAAAATTTCAAGCTCACCCCCATCAAATCAATGACAAGAATCACTAGTCAATTTTTCAATATGTTTTGGCTCACTCCCATGTTAGAGACACACTTGCTTAAACCCCAGAAAGTGTAAGTTGTCTTAACTGGAGGAAGGAACAAAGATACAGAGGTAGAAACTGGCCATGTGAGAAACCTGAAAGCTGCATTCTCAAACTCATACACACACGTCACAAAGAAAAGACTATTTGCAAAGATTTTGCAAATAGGCCTTTACTACCCTTACATCCTTGAATTCCTGGGAAGAAACATGCTCAATAGCTCAGCAATTTAGATGTTCACATAAGTCCATAACCTTTCTTGGCCCTAGATCTGAACTCCAAGCCTCTGGTTGTCTGTTGCTGCTGATGCTGTGTATGTCCTAAATATTTATCAAGACACAAAGAACAGTTTGGTCATTCAGGAACCCTCAGCATTGATGCCACAAGAAAGGGACCACCTAACATGCACTAACTTGTGTTTGAAACGCAGACCTGAGCCAGAGCCTGAACTTCCTCCAGTATTTATACACAGTCCCTTGCTTGAGATCAGACTTGGTGCTCACTGCAGATCATGTCAAAGGGGAAAGCTTAACCTTATTATGCCAACCCCTGGCACAGCAGTAATGAAAGCTGTCATCTGTATGAACTCTGCCTACTCAGACCAATTCCTCAGCCACATAAATGTTGACGCTTCAAGTACCAGCATATGACTGACACGCAATCCTGAGCTTGCTCTGCGTAAAACAGAGGTTCGGAAACAAAGCAGGTGGAATACTTCATTCTGCATTCCTAGGTAAACGTTGTATGCAAGTTTCTGACAGGTAACCATCTAAAACATAGACATTGGATCATAGGAATGAAAGCTTCATGAAGAGCTTCACAAAAAAAAACCAAAACAACCCCAAAACAAACAAACAAACAAACAAACAAACAAACAAACAAATCCCAAAGCTCATCTGTATATTCCAGAAGACATTTGCAGTTTCTAAAGCCTTGCTTTAGATCATGCCACACTTTTTTCATGGTGTTCTAATTTCAGCCAGGACAGGGTTAATTTTTGCAGTAGCCAGGAGAGGGCATGGCCAGGACACAGAGGATATTCTGTACCACCTCACCTGGGGGCAAGGGGAAAAGCCTCTCTTCAGGAAGAAGGGGCTCCATGCAGTCGAGAAAACATGGCAGAGGGAGCCATCCAGTATTGTCTGTTATCAGGGGGGTGTCCCCATGCGAATTGTTTATTTTCTTATACCTTTTGTGTTTAATATTGCTGTTGTTACTGTTCATTTCTTATCTCATTGCTGTTTCCAGTAAATTATTCTGATCTCTGCCTCTTATGAGGAGGGTGGAGGGGGAGCAGCTCGTGGTTTTTAGTGGGAGTACTGAATTGGAGAACACCATTCCTAAACCATGACACATGTGCAAGTATATTACAAAATAATTTTAAATGTAAGGTGTTTTAGTCTGCCTTATTGCTTGGAAATCCTTGTACTTAGTGTACAATGAGTTGCCTGGCCTTAAAAACAAAGCTTGGAATATCAGGGTGAAGAGGAGATTAACTGTTGCATCCGAACACATGCAGGATGAGTTACTGAAGAATGAATCTAAAAGCTCCAGCTAGTTTGTCACAGATGTTTCTTCAAAAATACAAAATTATCAAACATTAAACCACTGACTAGAGTTCAACAAACATGAAACCTTCATAAATGCAGAAGTCATAATTTTTAAATTTTTCATCAATGACACCAAAAAAAAATACAAGTCAGTTTGAAATGAAATTGCTGTACAGCACACCCTAGGTTTTTATAACTCAAAAGACAACATAAAAGATTTTTGTTTTTTAACCATTTGGAAGAAATTTTTGTTTTAGCAGAACTGTTTGCAGTCTGTCCCTATAAAATGGATCAGTCTGGCACCAGTAAATATTATTCAGCAAAGGACAAACAGAAGTTAAGAGTAAGAAAGAAACTTAGCCAGCTTCAGATGCCCCTGTACGCACGTGGAAGAGTATTTCAGAGAGAACCAAGAGTACTGATGTTTCACAAAGCATTCTTTCCACGGTCTTCCATATGTTTGAACATAATCATAAATAATCTCTAAGTAAGTCAATAAATGACACATTAAGAATGTTTATTACTATTTATGGCAGTATAAATTGTGACATTAAAGAAAAAAAAATGTTTTGAAGATCTGGAGTCCAATGCTTATAGATACCATCTTTTGTATCTGGTATTTTAAATGGAAATTAAGATAATCCATAAAAGAAATGGAATAAACACACAGTTGGTAGTCAGATTGAGGGGATTTTTAATAGTGCTAGTATAATAAGAAGTAGATTTTCAAAATGCTGTTTGCATCTTAATATCATAAACTTTTAGCTGATCAATATGAAATATTCAAACACATTAAAGTTTGCAATACCCTTTTCAAAGCTGATACACAATCATTATTAGGAATTATCCTATATAGCTAATTCCAAAATTTGCCAAAAACATTTCACAACATTTTGGTTTTAAAAACTAATATCAGGAATCAATTATAAGCTTTAGTTCAAGTGACCTTCTCTCTTGTTGCACAATACCAAAATGGGCCTAATTCTCTCCCCTGTCTGCACAGTCTCTCCCTTCTGCATGGTCTGTTCAAGCCAAGCTGCTGGATCAGCCAGCTGCAGGCTGCTCTGATTTAGAGATGTAGGGAAAAACACTTCCTTTTTGGAATGGGTCCCTCTTGCCTTTCTCATTTTAACAGTCCCGATGTAACCACAAGGTTATTCTCCACTCTCACACCGAGATTTGGCCCTTTGACATTTTGAGTCATACTAAGTACTCCATTTGTCTTTAACAAGATTACTCCTTGATTATCTCTCTGGAAGGCGATTGATCAATCAATACTAATTAATTCATTTAGACAAAGGATCTAGTATCCAAATGCATGCATTTAAAATTGAATGTCACATTTACCTTCAAGTTCTTAAATATTTTTAGTAAGGAATCTACAGAAGTGAATATCTTATTAGGTGCCAATAGCTTCATTACAAAATATTAATCACCTTTATGGCTTCTTCTTACGAGTGATTTGAAATATGAACAGCAGAATTAGAAAAGACTGACTTCCCACTACTTCAGCTCTCACACTGGATTCTCCCATGCCCACAAAAGCACTGATCTGACAGAAACAATCAGGGCAATTCATACCATTGCTGCCACCTACAGATTATCTGGTAACAGATAAGGGCTGAGCTGACACTCACGCTCCTAATGAGAGCACTGATAGATAGCTGGGAAGGAGAGATGGATTGTATTTTCATGAAGCTCATAGAAATCAAGTAGCTTAAAGACTGAACTCCATCATCAGTTTTTGTTAAAATTGAATGAAAGAAATTAAATAATGCAATGAAAGAGTGGCTTCAAAAGTTTTTAGGGGAGGGACAAGCACCAAGAAATTACACTGCCAGTCTCATTTCCTAAAGAAACTAGGTTTACAATGTTTAGTTTATTACCTTATGCACACCTTCCAAACAGGTTAGATCATTATAAAGTCATACTGCAACATTTTTCAAATTTTACTTATGTTAGGAGAAACTGAGAACCCTGTCAAATGAGTATGACCTAGTAACTCGAGGAACCTCACCAGGCCATATCCAGAAAAAACAGCGAACTGTTGAATTCCTCAGTCCGAGGGGTTTAATTCCCCTCAATAACACTACTCAAGACACTGCAGATTGACTGTCCTGCAAATGCTTGCAATTTCCCCCTCAGCTCACAGAAACCCCACAGATTACCACTGGTTGTCATTTCTGGAGAGATTTTATTCCAGACCATCCCATACCCTGAAGCAAAAGGCCAGTGAGTCTCAGAGAGCCTTTTCACCAAGTTTCTCCTCCATTATTTTGAAGTGTGTGGCCGTTTTAGCACATTTATGAGGACTGCTTGGGAAGTCTGACATTTACTAAGCTCCTGGTGCACTGAAATTTCAATTAGTTTATTACTCTTTCTTCAGCTGATCTGGCTAACCAGCTTCAGAATCTCTGCTAAACTTTACTGACCCCTGTCCTGAAGGAGCTACTTCGTGTCTTTGACATTAAAGGAAGCTTCAGCAGACTAGGATTCCAATTTTGTCCTACTACTGACTGTACTGTAGCCATTTGTTAGTGATATATTTAATGAGGTCAGCATAACTCAGCATAATGTACTCCTAAATATATTTAGTATTGATTTCCTCCTCTTCACTAGGAAAGTAAGGTTGGACAGACTGCCAAAATATTAATTCGTTTTCCAGGCATTTTTCTCTTCCTAAGGTTGATTCCAACAGTTAGATTTAGAAAATTTAATCTATCATCTCCAAAAATGTACTCTACATCCAGGTGTCCTACTGTTTCTGCCTCCTGGTATCCATTTCTTCACACTAGAAAGCTGGGCTCTGAGCTCCTGACAGCTATTTTCTTCAGCATTAAACTCTATTCAGCATTTGCCTTTCCTTTCAGGTGCTGCCAGTGACGAATCTACTTCTCCTCAGCGGCTGGCAAAATCAGTCCTCATCCAACTCACTGTGAGGACATTTTAAGCTCAGAACCGCTTACCTCAAATACTCACAGAAGTATACTTTTCCCAGGAAATCTTATCATTAATTTCATAGTTTTTGGCTTAAACATGTCAGCTAGCATCTGTTCACAAGCCTGCATAAGCCACAACTCCCTATTTTATACAGATGGCATTACATTCATTTTATCAGCCTCTGTATAAGAGAACACATTTTCATCCAGCTGCAACAAAACATTGACATAGGTAAATTGACCAGAGAATTTCAGCATCTCCTAGACACCACTGCAGCTAGCTGGGAAGAAGCTTCCCTTCAAAACATCCTGATCCACAGGTTTCCCATACAAGCCAGCTTAAGGTTTGCTAAGTTTTCTCTAAGACTGCATTAAACAGTACCAAAAAAAAAAAACCCACCTAAAACCCCCAAACAACAAACCAATCCACAAGTACACATTCTTTCTTTCATCCCATAGGAGAACTCCAAAATGGAAAAGGAACAGCAATACTAGCGTGAAGAGTTTTCTTTAAATATAATCATAAACATTATTTATTTATGAGTACTGAAGAAAAAATTCCAAGAGTTCAGGAAACCCAGAGAATACCAAACCAACAGTAATTTCAGTTTTGATGCTCTCCTCACATGTAATGTTTTCTGTGCCATTTGGTGTGTTAACATCAAACATAAATTAGAAATACAGTCACTGCAATCAAATCAGCTTTCTGAAACATTCCCTTACACTTTCTCAAATACACATCACTAATTGCATGTTAATTTTTGTACTTTTAATATAAACTAGAAATTTTGTCTCCTTGTTTACTAATTCTTGAGTATTTAATTAGCTGCACTGATAGATGTTTGCCTGCATAGGATCTATTCTATCTCTTAATGAGAATGGAAAAAGCTTCCAAAGCTCTGTGATCAGCTGTTCTGAAAGCACACTCTGCTTTTCCCAAATGTCTCTTCCCAGCCTTTTTTTACTGCCCTCCTGCCCTCTTCTTCCATCTTGTAGCTTACTCCTAAATATTTCTACACTGATCTAGCAAAAAAGCACAGTCTAATATTTCACAGGTGCACTCGTGCTCTTGAGGGTAAATGTATCACCCTGTCATCACCATGGTCAACACATTCCTCACAATCACATTATCAGCTGCTTGTGTTGTTCCTGTCCTTATGGAGTGGTTGGGAATGCACACAACTGCCATGTGAAAGACTTCCAGGTGCAACGTTACAGCTTTGCATCTGTTTTGCTTCTCATGAGAGAGTTTTTTCCCTCCAATCTTTATAGGATTTCCATGTGGCCTTATTATGTTATCACTAGTACATGAAATATACACTGTCTTTAAAAGAAGAGAAAATATTATGCAGAGTAAAAGCAATGCCGGATTACAAGATTAAGGTGATTTTCCCAGGGTTTCATTAATAGAAATACGTAAAATAAATTATTCCAGGCTTATACTTCACAAAGGTTATGCTACACAGCATTCTCAGCTATCCTTCATTGTCTTTTTTCTTCCAGTTACGTATTCCCAAACCTTCTTTTCCTAAAACTCAAGAGCTATCTTTTATGGCAGATATTAGTGCAAGAGGCAATCATCACTTAGACAACTCCATATGTGAATTGCCAAATGATTTCCTACAGCACTTCCAATGCTCAGTTTAATTTCAAGGAAAAAGATGTCATCCCTTCAGGACCTTAGAGGCAGTTGGGTCCACATCTGGACTTTGCATCCTTATAAAAGATGGGAAATGAAAGCTCCTCTACATCTGAGTCCAACTCTGGAAGTTGAGGAGAGTCTAAACCCCCTCAAAGCACCCTATCAACAGCAGAGCCTAGATTAGACATTTTAGATTTCAAATCTATAAGAGAGAATGACACTGTGGGTACAGATACAATCCTCAGTTAAATCTGTTATTATATTAAGGGCAGTTGTCGCAAAAGGTTACAACTGACATCTTCAAGGTTTTTTTTTAAAGAGGAAAAAACCTTATTCTAAATTAAGAGAAACACATTTTATTTTCAAGCACTATGCAATTCCCTATGCTGCAAATGAAAGAGATTTTTGTTTCATCTGAACTTATTTTTAAAGGGTTTCTTCTCACCAATTTCATTAGCACCTCAACAGCATTAACTGCAGGTGTGCTTGGCAAAATGGAGATTTCATGACAAATCTTTAGGCTTTGTCACTGAGCTTTTATAGAATACTACAGTCTATCTCTTTACTTGTCCCTATCACAGTTTAATGCAATTCTCTCCATTCTTCACTGTGTGAGGCAGACAAGTACAAGAGAACTGGCCTTTTTTAACCTCTCCAAGTATCTTCATTTTCCAGAATTCATTCTCATACTGAAGATGAAAGATGACGATTCTGAAATTACCTTATAAGCAGACCTGAACTTCTACTACAGATCAGAAGAAAAACCAATCAATTTCTTTTTATAAATCAGTGTATACTTAAATTCTCTCCAGTGAGTATAGGAAACATCACTTAAATTTATTTGTAGGGAGTAATCCTTGTGTGTCCTGTCACTCAACTAAACAGCACACACGGTTTTAGTAGCTTTTATATTAGAAAACACGACTCAGTTAGAATTCAATTATGCCAAAATTGGAGTACAGAAGCTTTATACTCTGCCAGATTGCATACAAGACTCCTGTTGCAACTAACATACAACCCAAACTCCAATGAATATATTCTTACAAAATTATTTGAAATTTGGTAACAGTAACCCTGCTTTGGGTTGCAGACTGTGTTAGTGCTCCCTGACAAGTAGCTTGCTGTTACAATATCAACTGTGCTGCTTTTTGAGTAGATTATGGTGATATTTTCTCTACTATTTGGAGGAAAACTTGTAGAAAGCCAGAGGCACAGAGGAGAAACAGAAAGGAGATGCCCAGAGAGGACTGTTTTGTCCCAGCGCTCATACAGCTTGATCAATAGTCAGTATCATTGAAGATGTGATTTTTACATATGAAAAACAGTAGGATAGAATAGCCAGTGACCTCTAAAATCATTTAAATGCAACCATTTATGTTTTATACTTTGAATTTTAACTACAAAGGAATTTTGAAGATTCCTCAATATCAAAGTCATTTGAAAAGAAAACTAAAGTGACTACATTCTTAACTATTTTTTAATAATAAAACTGTCTAATTTAGTTGAAAATTAAGAAAAATGTGAAATAAAAGTACTGGAAATTTAGGAAGAATATGTTCCATGTACAAGAGAAATTACAATAAAATAGTTGAACATTTATATGCAAATTTGAAACTTCTTTCAGAAGGGACTTCTGAACATCTTTACAAAGCATGTGTAACTAGCATTAAAATCCACTTTCTGTCTTCTATGGATTCAAGCCATTAGAGAACACCTTGTAATATACTTACAAACTATACCTTTTGGGAAATTATTTTGTTCATTTTGCCTACATTTCACCCTCAGTGTAACCATACTGAGATCTAACAAGAAGCACAAGAACAGCTAACTACAAATACTAATTTAGCTCTCCTTTCTAAAGAGGCCAATCATGTGACATCTTGCTTTCTTACCAAGAACAATTTTACTTTCACGCATAAAATAATTTACCATCACCTGAAAAAAAAAGTACCTCACATGGCCCCATTTTGCATTAAACTGTCCTACACTGACTTTTAACTCATTTAAAGAAGTAATTTTACTTTACAATGGGAAAATTTTTATTGCTGTTGATAATGAGGCAATTACACCGACTGACTAAAGAAAATACTTTCAGGACTGTAATTTGTTATCTGCAATCCTTTTTTGTCATGGAAGTTCTTATAATCCTGGAAGAAACACAAACAAGTTGTCATTGATAAGGTTCTTGCCCTATGGTGAAAATCAGAAAACATTTGTAACTCCAAATATCAGATAATATTAGCAGAATTATTCCCTACTATACCTGCCATTATCACTAAATAGCATTTTTATCAATAATTTAAATTTATCATATTTCTCATGGGTATGCAGCGCATTACTATTCAGTGAATAACAGATGATTAACTCAAGCATCTAAAACTACATTCTTATGTAGGAAAGCTGCACAAATCATACCAGAATTCCTATGACAATGGAAAAAGCAAAATGAAAACTCCACCATGATGCACTGGAAAGAAATACCTGAAGATTTTGTGGGGTCCTGCAAAAGTCAGTAATGGTTCAGAGCTCCAAATGTACAATATCCTCTAATGGCAGGCAACAGCAGCAATCAGTCTCTGATGCTACGGCCCACGAGTTAAAGCTAAGATCTTGAAGAAATCACAAAGCTTCTTCATCCATGATGCAACGCAAAGGGCAAAATAACAGTGTGTTTTCTGGCCATTTTTTTTCTACAGAGAAGAAAATTCATGCTCCAAGGGAAATTATTTCCTGAAGGAAATAAGCATTCTTCTTTCACCTTTGGACTATATTTCATAGCTGTAAGAAAATGAAGTCTTATAAGACTTTATCTGGACTTCTTACCTGATAAATATTTGAATTATGATGATTTATTTGTGATTTTAAACTCATTCCCATTATGTGGGATGTTAAGAAATAAAATTTCTCATGGCTTTAAGCTGGAAATTCATATACTTGTATAGAGCCGTACTACTCTGCATTATACTGAGTATTCTTTAGAATTGGCTTTTCATATGCAAAGTATTGAATTGCAATGAAAAATTGAAAGCTTAGATTTTTACTACCAATCCAAAGAAAACTTGAGTAAGAATGCAATACAAAAACAGCAAAAGGAAGGATGCATAGATGATGGATAGAAGGAAACTTGAATAGATAGAAAACAATACTTTTTTGGTTGAAGATTCTTACTGAAGATTCAGCTGAAGGTTCAGCACTGTATAAAAGAAAAGGAGTAGAAAGAATGTGCTAGATTACAGGATGGTTTGGGGATTATATTTTATTAATATAACAGTGACAGCAAAGGGATGTACTGTCAACGGTAAGCTTGGCAGAAACTGTGTTTTAAGGAACAATTTGAATTAAGGTAAATCAATAATTTCCTTATAAAAGGTCAGAGACCTTCAGAAATATGATGCACATGAGCTTTAACAGCACTCCCTGATGTTGATTAATGTTTGAAATTGAACAACATAGATCAACATAACCGTCATCAAGAGGTCAACCTAAATAGAGCCCCAATAACATTGCTAAGAAAATTGTAAGAAGTTTGGATTGATGAATTCATTTACAAGTGAAATGTATGGCTAAAAGGGACATAAGCTAGATGGTTAAAAAGAGCAACACTGGAAGTTCCGTGCCTGTCCTGATCACACAGCAGCTGTCAGTCATGGGTCACAAATTGTCTGATGTTATTTCTTTGGAACTTGTCACTGGTCTGCACTGATTCCCCATTTTCCCTATCATAAGAGATTATATATTTCACAATGTAGCCATTTCTTTTTAAATAATTATATAGATGAATTCTCAGTAATTATAAGCCCTTCGTTTCACTTTCCTCAGAAATTCCTCAGATCACCAAGCCCAGATCACCAGATCACCAATGCATTAAAATACTGTCCTTGCATAGACAGCTTTTGATTTGCAGCTATGTTTACAATTACAGTATGTAAGCAGTAAGGTTACAGCACTTTGTGCCAAAACCTGATGCCTAATTATCTCAGCCAAACATCCTGTCTCATAAAGCAGGTTTATTAATCATCCTAACCCCAAATAATATTTTGACTTTTGATTAATTTTCAAGGAGGAAAAAAAAAATTGCTTTCTTCATAGTTTTTTCACAGTTCAGCAAGCAAACACCCACTTGTTGCAAAACAATCTTAGAGTGAATAGCCTTCAAAAAGAAAAAACACTGTTGTATGCTATCTGCAAATCTAAGTGATAAATCTAAGCCTATCCTGTGCTTAAGCACTTCAGCCAAAAGAAAATATGGCCTTTGGTGTATCTGTGTGTTTCAGAAACTGTATTTCTTAAGCACAAATATTTTACCCTGTCTCCCAAGTTGATATGCTTAGTTGTACTATTCTGGGCTAATGCAAGAATTAGGTTAGTCACCAAGAAAGGAATCTCAGTGTAGAACATACAATTCTCAAAGTTATGGTTAACACAAAAAGACACTCACAACCAAAAGGAACAGAAATCAGCTGCTCCATCTTTTAAGGAAATCTATTTCTAATAATATTTTACATATTACTGAACAGATTGTTGGGAAGGATTCATTGTTGGTCTTTTAGAAGCAGAGGAATTCTTTTTCTCTAGCTTCTTTTTTTTTCATTATTATTATAAAATTTCCTATCTACCAATTACAGAAGCTCAATATATTAAGCTGAGATTGTGGGCAACTTCAATATAATCTTAAGTAGCTACCTGAGAGGAAAATCTCTCATAAAAGTTAGAAAGGGTTTTGCAGTAATCAGTGGGAATGGACATTTATCTTCTTAATCATAAGTCTTTTATGCGGATTACAAACCAAGTAGCAGATTCCTTCCTCTTGGCATAATTTTGTTAGAATCAAACAAAATTTAATTTAATGCTGAAAACCACCAGTATGTCTAAACCACTGCTTGTTTCAGGCAGTCCATTTAAGATGTTGACAGCTATTATCTGACAGTGAAAGTAGCAGGCTTACAATTAACTAAGCATTGCAGAGTTCAGCCTGTAAAAGAAAAATTGAAGACATTCTAATGGAAAAAGCTTTTCCTGACTGTTTAAAAAATCCTGTCTAATTTACCAAACATTTAGGTGTCTGAAACCCACTAGAGAGATCTTCACTTTTTTGACGCTTCACAGTAAACAGGATGATAGACACGCTAATTCTATTGAAGTTCGTGCAAACATAAAGGAAGAAGATTACTGTTTTATGAGCAAATTAACTCCAGGAATGCAGGGTTCCAAGTATCTGACCTGAAAATGTTGACACTTAGATGCAAATAACCACAAATACAGCAACACTCCAAGACTGGGGGGGAGAAAACAGGGCACACACTCACAAAACCCAACCATGATTCTCTCACAAACCATCTGGCAGAGACAGCAAGATTTCCACACAAGAAGCAATTTCTAAATCCAGTGCATTTTTCTGGGTGCTCTGAGGTGTATGTAGAATTGGAAGCCCTGCTCTAGAGATCAGGGCCATCAGCAGTGCACTCTGTACCTCCAATCAGTCATTGAGATGTGGTTTTTATGTGGGCATGGTAAGAAAACTAACTCTGTTTTAAGCTGTTTAATATTTGTTGGTAACAGAGGTAACACCGAGTTGTAAAAGCGTGGTAAAACTAGCTGAGATGGAGAAGTATATGAAACTGTATCCCTTAGAAATTGATATCTGGCATTTTTATTGAAATCAGCAGTGACACTTGTAAATTTAAACTACTTATACTAGTGGCAGAAGGATGCCCTTAATGTTTGGAATAAGTCATGTTTTATTCCTGTGACTTACAAGCCATACACCCAGGCGAGCAGACAGATTCTGACATTGCATCTGAGAGTGTATCTGTAGTGCTTCTCAAAGTTAGGATGAACTTCAGTGGTGAGATTTCCATGGGAATACACAATGCCAAAGCTCTAAACCCCCAAAGCCCTGAAATACATGCTCAAAATCAAATATGAGTTTTACACTGTCGAATAAATTTGTGGATGTGCTTACATTCAGGTGAGTGCCTCAGTGCATGGTTGAATACAGTCCTAGATATTTCAGGTGACTGAGGATACTTTTTATTTCAGCGTATCACTGATAAGAACTTTATCTGAGCAGATTTTTTACATTTTTCTCTATGTGGATTATGCTTAGATAAGTAGACAGATAGACACACACATAGATAGGTATTTTCCCCTGTATTAACTATGACAGATACATGAAACGCTGTCCTGTCAAACTCTATTCTAAGCTAATTTCTTCTGACTACCATAAAATATTAATGATGTAGAAGATGTTTCAAGAGAAAAGCCTATGCGTTAAAATTCTAGATAGAAAATATCAGAAAAATTGTCACCTTTCAATTAAAAACAATGAAATATTAATCTGTAGGGAGAATGTCAAGATTTAGTGACTCAAAGAATATGCATTAATGAAAGCCAAGCTACCTAACAGAAATTGCTGAGCAATCACTCATAAAAATGACCTGCATAAACAATTTGGTAATTATTGCAGAAAACACCATTAAAATGGAAATCTGTAAAAATAATCTGTCTGAAGCATTTCACTGAATTTGCATATTTACTGTCTCCTAATTACCTTTGAATAAGAGGTTTAATTTGCACCTAAAAATTGTATATGCTTATCTACAAATACAATTTAATTATTATCTTTGCACTTCCCATATTAGCCACACAGAAAACCAGAAAATCACCATGGAAAATATGTGTAACTACATTAATTTCTTTGTACTTGTTGTTAACACCTGTAGGCTAGTTTCTCCATGGATACAAATTGGGATAGTTCACTAATATCAACTGAAGCATTTTTTTTTTGCCAACTGAGCAGCTAGCTTTGTTCTTTTTCAATCTACATGAAGGTAAATTGAAAATGCAGATATGAGACTACTTGGAGAAATTATTAACATTGCATTATAACATAGTTGTGTTTTTAAGCTGAACTGTAAGATCAGGCATGAAAACTCAGATTCTGGAGTTAACTTAGTTTGGACTATTTCTTTAACATAGAATCCCCTTTCACCTGAGGCATTCAGAAATCCCCCTCATATTCCCAAGGGCTTCCTACAACCTCTGCTGTCACAGCACATCTGAAGTAACAGCTAACGTCTGGATAGTGCTGTGGCTTCATTTTCCTAACAAGATACAAATTCTTGGATAGAGTAGAAAAGCCCAAAACTATTCTCAGTAGTGTGGGAGGAACTAATAACTCAAGGAATATGACATTTTTATTAAGCACCATAGCCAAAGTTTCGTCAGGAACCAGCATTAATAGTTTGGTAGTACATTGCTCTGAAGGGATTAATATTATTTACTTATAAGCATGGCTCGAAGCAGACTGCTAACACATCGTGTTCTCTTTCATCAGCTCTGCATCTGATTTGGGCTACACATAATTCAGAAGAATCATCACATAGTGATTTCCTAACTCTCTGTGTGCCTCCAAGCACAGGCAAGGGAAAACTCTACCATGCATGAAAAAATGGCCTTTAATATCACAGTACACCTTTTGAGATGCTTCCCTAAACCAATTCAGAAAAGCAGATGAGCAACTCTGTCCGTTTGTTCAGGAAAATATTACAAATTCTACGCTGTCATGTATAAGAGGATCAAATTGGGGCCATCATCAGTATTAATCACTGCTCTCCATATAGATTTTACTTTGCATTCCCCATGTTTTTTAAATAGTTGGTAATAGTCCTGACTGCTCACTGTTGATAGTCAGAGGATGGCATACTTTTAAGAAAATGGCAAAGCTGTAACACTTCAAAACAGTGCATTAAGATAGAAATAATATCTTCAAATGTGTTCTTAATGTGTCATTGATGAAACTAATCTTATTTAAGTTATAATAATTTCAAAATACCTTTAGAAATACCTAATTTTAAAGGTATATCAGCATCAAATTCTTACAGAATCTAGCATGCAGTTATCAAACATCTATAGTTACAACAACTGAGTAGAAGCAATATTTCTTCCTATTTTAAATGTGTTTAATTTTTGTTTGACTATCAGAAGGATTCATGCCTACTGGTATTCAACAGGTTCAAGAATCCCACTTTTAGGCTCTTTAACCCTTAGGAAAGGTGGCTGATATCCATTTGCTATAGTGGGAATTCAGGAAGGAACTTTATGTTTAAATGGCATAAGGAAAACTAAAAATACGTCTTGTCCAGTGGAGTGTGTTTGGCACTTTGTGGAACACCGTGAGCACAAAATCTAAACATGTTCATGCTATAGCAGCACCAAAATATGCCCCAAACCTGTCTCTATTGCAGGGAGGGAGGGAGGGAGGAAGGGAGGAAGGGAGGAAGGGAGGAAGGAAGGAAGGAAGGAAGGAAGGAAGGAAGGAAGGAAAGTTGCATTCAGGGTAGGTGCAAGAATACATGCAGATATTTCAGCATATCACAAATAAGAACTTTATCTGAGCAGATTCTTTATATTTTTCTGTATGTGGATATAGAGATATCAAAATGCTCCCTCATACAAAAGGTAAAGTTCCCTTTGAGTTAACAATTATCTCAAGCATTAGGAGAAGGAAGTAGCTGGTCTCAGCCAAGAACAAGGGAATCAGTTGTGGCTGATCAGCAAAGAATTTTTTCATTTACATCACCTCAATGTACTTCAGAGAATCACTCAGATTATTAACTACCTTAGATCTGCTGCTGATCATAAAAACATTTTCCTTGATACCTCATAAGCTCAATAAATATGGTTCAGAG
Organism: Petroica traversi; assembly: GCA_025920805.1. Taxonomy (NCBI): domain Eukaryota; kingdom Metazoa; phylum Chordata; class Aves; order Passeriformes; family Petroicidae; genus Petroica; species Petroica traversi. The sequence goes on along the minus strand of JAHLSL010000111.1, from coordinate 100,645 downwards.
ATTACAAATTTTTGGGATTTCCCATATTAGAGAGTCAGAAATGAAAGAAATACTGTCATACTGTCAGGTCAAAATAATGGCTGGTGGCAACTGCTGTCTCTGTGTTTAAGATGCAGACACACCCCTGCAAACTGACACTGGAGAAGGTACTTTTTGTAAAACGAGGACAGGTGCTGCCTGAGCAGTAACAGAGTCACTAACCTGTAACAGAGTTCAGAACACTTCATAATACTGCAAATAAATAAATCAATACACAGTTATCAAAACACCAAAACACCGTGTTAATGCACAAGTAGAAAATGGGAAAAAGGAAGGGAAAATAGCATTACTGGACTTCAGGTTTAGTACAGCCATTAATGTACCTGGCTCTATTTCATCAGTGAAACATTTTGAGATGCACACAAAGGTGAAAATGCTTGGTTGGGCTTGAGTCAAATATGAGAGAAAATACCACCCAAAGGTTAAGATCCTGCTCTTCTTCCATGCCTTTCCTTCCCAGCCACAGAATGGATCTTTAAGCCAGGTCATTTCAGTGACCCAGTTTACAGTGCTTCCTAAACAACACTATTTTGGCAGATCTGAGGAGGCAGGCAATTTAAACACCGGACACACGGAAACAAGCCACTGAGGGAAGGAGACAGAGCTTCCTAAGTTGGTGCTCTTGGGGAAACCAATGTCTAGCAGGCCTGCACATGTAGCTCTCATATATTTTCAGACAGCACAGAGTGTAGTTACTTCACTGCTGGCATACCTTGGTGCTTATTAATTACCTATTTTTACAAAATAAACTTTACCAATGACCCTGCTTTTTCTTTTCTGAGCTAATGGAACATCATTCTGCTACCTGGAGTGGATGTCTTGCTTCCTTCATTTGCTCCCTTTTTCTCTGGACCACTTACAGCCATTGTGTGAGTCCTGTGAGAGGTGTTTCAGCTCCCTCCAAATCACAGAGAACAAGACAGTTCTTTTGCTGGGTTAGTTTTCTCCGGTTTAGTGAGTGGAACTAGATAATATTGGATTAAACATACACAGTAAGCAACAAGGAAGCAAACAGGAATATGGGGCCAGGAGAAAGGGGAAATCAAGTTGACCCTTTCAGCACTGGCAAGCCACTAAACCAGTTCAATGTCAGAACAAGAACAAAGCCTTCCTCTGACTGAAGATAATAACCAATGGCTCAGTTACTCAGTATTTGCCTACTCAGCTAAATTTACAGGTGTTTTTAGAGAAACCCTTGTCGTGTTATTTTCTGGGTATGAAGGGTATAAGTGAAAAGAACTCAGTGCAGTTCTCAGTGAGATAAGCCCATCTTCTTGGCAATGAAAGCAATAATCTGCACTATGACAGGCAGTAGCAGTGGAGAATATCACTGGTGTCCTTTGTAACACAGCAAAATGGAGTGGCCAAAGAGAGGATCCTGGCAGGGCAGGAACCAGCAACTGTATCGACTACATTTAGAACTGAACTATTACCATGTATCACCACATGCTGAAACCACCTGCTAAGAGCAGGGATCCTTCCGATGTCGATTTCAAGCATGAGAAAGGGGTCCAGAATTGGCTGGGCTCTGTCTGAAGACTGTGGGAGCATAATGTCCACAGGAAAAAAACAAAACCCACAGCTATTCCCGTCTTAACATCTGCAGGTGTACTTCCATTAGTATGACTCCTAAAGAACCAGCCTGCTTGAATGGTGCCCTGCAGATACTTTTCTAAATACAAGATGATTTTATGTGAGCTGCATTCTGGGTTTTTCTTAAGCAGAAGGATCAAGCGAGTCTTAGTCTGGTTAAATTTTGCTATGGATCCAGACTGATGCAAATTAAGCCACAAGCATATATATTTGACTTGTTTGGTACAGCAACAGGCCATGTGAGACCACAGCAACAGCCAGCAGCCCAGAATGCGAGTGTCAAACGAGTATTTTTCAGAGCTATTAAAATATTCAATTTCACGTGGTCTTGCGTTATTCTGGAAAATGCAAATGCAGCCACAAAAGGATTTCTTTTTCTAAGAACATAATCTTATTTGGCGTATTTGAAGCAAAGTGGCTGTTGAGCCCTTGGGAGTGGGCACCGGATAGCTCTGAGGTCTCCGGGCACTCGGCAGTGCAGGGTGTGCTGCCACCTCTTGGTCATTTCCTCCAAAAAATCCTCATCCCCATTTTTTAAAACCTCATTAGTGCATAACTTTGTTTCTTTTTCCATAAAATCCTTCTGTCTTGGAAATTCTCTCTCTTTTAACTGAGAGGTATCTGGATATTGGATATTTAATATCCTTTGTTGCATATTATTATTCGGCCATTTTCTTTTTTAACAACATTAAGAAGACTTTGTTCTTGATTAATTTGAAATAAAAACGTTATTGCAGTTTTATTCACACTTGCAACGACACTGATATTTGTGCCTGCAATCTTTAGATTCTGCTATCCTGGAGAGTTATTAAATATGTCCTTCTTTAAAATAGGTGTCACAAACAATAAAAACCAATAACCCTGCTCTGAACCATAGGACTGGAAACCAATATTCTCAGAAATCTACAGCTTTCAGCCACCAACATCCAGTCAGTCCAACAGATATTTAACACAGAGAACTGATTTTCTCCTGTGAAAAAGACCCCCATCTTGCATTGTTCTGAACTCAACAGGAATTCTGAATGCAAAGTCCCAGGTTGAAACTTTTCAGATCGCATTTGCTACTTCTCTGTACGAATCACTGAATTTCACTTCCCATTCATATGTAAGATTTACACACAGCTCATGTTCAAGGGAGAAAAGGAAAAATGCCAACTCTGAAAATTTCCAAACGTCCTACTTTCAGCAGTAGGAATTGAAGGAGAACAGTCAACACCTTGCCCTTTCAGGCAACGGGAGGGTAAATCAGCATATTTACTTTTATAACTTTAAATCTATATCAGTTTAAATTGTACAGCATTCAAAGTCACCACTTCTCTTCTCTGGGGTTACGACCTTCTTAGTAGGACCTGTTGCAACAGCTCAAGAGTTAATAAAGGACTTTACACTAAAAGAGGGTAGATTCAGACTAGATGTAAGGAAGACATTTTTCATAATGATCAAGATGAAACAATAGCACAGGCTTCCTAGAAAGGTGGTGGATGCCCCATCCCTGGAGACATTCAAGGTCAGGTTGGATGGAGCTCTGAGCAACCCGATCTAGATGTCCCTGATGTTGGTCTAGATGACCTTTAAAGCTTCCTTACAAACCAAACCATTCTACAATAACCCTTTTGTAGAAAGGTGGGGAAACTGGGGATTTTCAGACAGGTTAATTAAGCAGACTTGAGTTCCTTCAATAAAATCTTTTTCTCCTCCATTTCCCTAATGATCTTACATCCCTCCAGCCAGAAAGAGAATGTTCATGTGAGGATTCCCCAGAGTACAGGAAATATTTTTAGCTTAGTGACAAAAATTTTTGCGAATTTGTTCTTTTTTTCTCTGAGGGTAAAAGGCCAGGGATTACTTTGACTGCTGTGTTGGACCCTTATGGTTACATTTTCAAAGCTGCATTTGGAAAGTTCTGCACGCTAATCCTGTAACAATAACAGGATTTGTGTTGCCAACACAAGCATAGCTTTGAAAATGGGGCCAAGGAATATTATTTGTGTGTTCTTCCTAGAATTAATGTAGGCACTGATTATTGGCCAGTTATTCAACAGCACTGTTGTATATGCATCCTTTGATGCCCTATCTCTAAACACTCATTCAGACTTGTCTGGATTTCTTTTGTAGTTGGACATTTATTAAACGGAAAAAAAAATGATAAGACATCAGTTACAACCTATCTCTTCCTTTGCCACTGATAAATACAATTTGTCTTGACTCTGCTAACACTATTCTTTGGCTTTTTATTTTTTAATGTCTCTTAGGAATAAATAAAAAAAAGAAAAAAAATAATATCATGTACTACTTTTTTTAAATTTAGTTCCACAATAAACCTCAAGCCTGTGCTCAGTGATGGAATCAATATGGCACTGACACTGCCAATTCCCCAGTTCCTTGAGTCTGATTAAACTTTTTCTGCTGCTCTGAACTAAAACAGGTTTTGTACCTTGTTACATTATACAATTGCCTCAAAGGTGAGAGCTAGTTTTCTCCTTCTGTTACTGTGCAGCATCTATTGCAACCATAGTGGTAATTTCAAACTGTAAATGCTATAAATTTCCCTACACTTGTGCTATCAGCTTTTAAATGGGAATGGGCCTTTTAACCATGGTCTTAACCACTAAAATCATTCATAATGGTGTTGACATGGAAATAGAGAAAAAGAAAAGGATTTGGCTGATAATAGAGAGAACATCTAGTTTCTGTAGGTGGATTGCATTGAGGAACAATGTGCTCTGCCCCTCCAGCACCACCACTTCTCAAGTAGTTCCAGACATGCCTGGTGATGCATCACCAGCCTCCTGGCACAGTTTGAGGAAGCCTAGAAATTGGTACCACAGAAGCAGGCATTTTCAGGTTTCTAATTTTGGCCTTAAGTGCTCTTATTTTGCATATGTCATATTACAGGCTTATATATTCATTTGATTCATTTTTTGTTCCTGACATTGTCATTCTTTTTTTCTGTTTATACAATAAAGTAGGAATTTGGATGCTGTCAGTGTTCAGTGCATCAGCAGGGTAAGAGGCACTCATTAGGAAAGTAATTTTGTTCCCTGTGGTGAGTCCTTCCTCTAAATTGCCCTCTGGGTGGTAGAAATCTCTTCCTCCTAACAATTTTGGAGGGTTCTAGGAAGGCTAATCAACCAACAGAGGCACTTGCCTTGAAATGCCTTGAATGAGGCTGTATGAGAAGCACCCAAGCTACAAAATAACACCACCCTTGCATGGGTCAAACAAGAATATCTGATTTTTATAAAAGAAGGGAAATTGTGGAAGTTGTTTTCTCTGTTAATATCATGCTCACATCTAATACAGAACTGACATGCAGTCAATATAGAAAAACATTTATCCCATGAACCACATTTCAGCTGTTTCAGGACTAAATCTTTCACTGACCTCTGCTTTCATCTTCATCTTTTGTGAAAGTTTTCTAGGATTTAAATATAATCCAACTAGAAAGACCAGAGATTATTTCTTCGGTAAGTAATGATAAATTCCCTTGCGTTGGTGTGGTATAAATACAGACAGCATTCAAAACTCGTACAGCCACTTGTGTAATAAAGTTCTTTTTCAGTGTGATTTAACATCAAATAGTTTTAAAGAACCCATTTATGAAATTTGAATTTCAAATGCTTATTTCGCTGTCAAAAATCTTGTGTTATGTTCAGACAGCTGAACTATAAATCCTCCTAATTTTAAACTGTTCTGGCCAAAGAACTGTATCATTCATTAGATAAGGATAGTGACTACCTTGTTTAAAATGAATTCTAGTAGATGACAGGCTCTGGAGGGAATATTTTTGAGTGCGACTTGAGCCAGAAATACAATTACCTAAAGGAAATAGCATTGAGGGGTAGCAGATATTAAACAGGGAAAATGCCTGCATGATGATGCCTGCAGAAGGAGGCCATGCAGAGCTCCCACACAAGCAATATTTCTTACACAGTCTTGATTACAATCCAAGACTTCATACACATATATATATGTATAAAAAATGCATAGTCCATCCTGGTATATAATTTACAACATAAATTCAAAATCCTTACATATATTAATCCAATCGTGGCTGTGGGCCACTTACTATGAGAGTCCATCTTTATATGTTACAGGAAGCAATATTATTTACTGTAGTATAGTTTAGTTTATTGTGTTACAATATTATTGTTTAAATACCTTTGTCTTGTGATGTATAGAAAACTGATGGTGTAAATCAGGGTCTTATGCCTCATTTGGCAAGAAACAGACATTTCTAAAGATTTTAATCCTCTGAGGACACAGTTATAATTCAGTTCCAATTTTCGCACATGCCTGTTGCACAAAGTATAAAAAAAAAATCATTGGGAATGTTCACATGAATAGATTTCAGGCATATCCATAAATTTGGAAGTACAATGGCCTTTGTATGTACAGGATGTACATGGATAAGAAGTAGTTTTACAATAAAGTCAAGGAGAATGGTCTGTTATGACTAGACATGTAGGGTACACAAAGGCCTACCTGCACGTGAGCACCACTTCTGAAAGGAACTTAATTCACAAGAGCAAGTTGGAGGGAGTGGTATGAGATGTTCTTCCAGTGCATGGCTAAGGCAGGAATACAAAGCTGAGTTCAAATTCAGCCTGGAAACAGAGGAAAATGCTTTCAGTTATATTTTGGTTTTGTACAGAACACATCCACTCAGTATGCACCCACAAATTTTTAGGTATGGGGTACCTCCAGTCAGTTGTTCAGATGCTTTTCAGCCCAGAATGCTGCAATAAGGTCAAGAGAAGTTTAGAATTTATTACAGAGAAAAGATTGCTGCTGTGAGACATCTCTGGCATCAAGCCCCGAGACCAGCCCGTAAACTGCTGGTCTACACAACCTCCATTGTTCTCTCAGGTTTCACAGCTGCAAAGGTTGCTTCCTCCTCCAGAAGGCAAGAGCTCTCCTCCCTGCAAAGCTGCACTGCAGCTCCACGACAGAAGGATTTTGCTCTTTCTATCGCATTTTGGGGAGGGAGAGAGGGAAGGAGGGGTGCTGGCCTTGCTCTATCGCCCTGCCCAGAACCAATTAATTTGGCCTGAACAGCCCAGTGGGTCTCAGGTGGCTGGTGCTTGATAAGGCATTTCCTCTCCCTGTGCTGGTCTGGATAAAAGTTACTTGAAGGACACACCTTCAAAATGATATAGCCTTTATTTATTTAAGTATTCAAAAAACAACTTCTGCCTTCTAGATAAGAGTCTGAAGACAGGCTAAGAATGTATGAATTGAATATTTTAAAGTCTTGTTTAACTTACTGCATTTCTCAGAGACACTTGTGTTGGTTCCTAAGAGGAGCCATCACCTAACAGTTTCCTTGCTACACTGGAATTCCCCCATGTCCCCCAGAAGGAATCACCTGCAATTCCCAGCTGATGACAGTCAGGAAGGCAGGATATTTGTGGCATGAGGAAACTACAGTTTGAACAAATCTCTGGAAGTTAAAAAGGAATCTCTCCATACTTAAGCTCTTAGTACTGGTGTCCCAACACCCTGCTATGGCATGGTACCATCTCATGGGCTGCAGCAGCTCCTGGCAGAAACCACAGAAGACATGGAAGATGAAAAGGAAGATGGAGACACAACAGATATTTCAGGAAAGAGACCAAACCAAATTTCATCTGCTCTGCTCCTGATGTAGCAGAGCATCCAAAGAGACCCACAGGCATCTGATTACATAGTTACTATTCCATAAATTTATCCTTGAGTGACTTCGTGGTCTTTTCAAGCAACATGGATGTGAAATTGGGGTATGATCACTCAGACATAAAAATACCTGAGGAGGACCCAAAACCTGTAATTTAATCATGAGTAACTCCAAATAACAAGGTGGTTAAAAAAACCAAAAACACCTTATAAAACAAAAAAGATCTAAGAGGTTAATATAGTGCTTCCATGTAATTACTATTGTCTTACTATTTGTGCACAATTGTTCATATTTAATGCAGTTAAAATAATTAATTTACACACAAAACATCTATGTAAACCAGAAAAACCTAGAAAAACATGGTTTTACTTCACAAATTTGGTGGCCTGAGAAAGACAATAAGTCATTGGTTTATTTCTGATGAAGAGATGTCCAGACAACTCTATTCCGTTCCAATGGGAAGTGAAACAATTTTGATTTAGAATTATTTTAGTTCCCAGACTTCCATTGGAAATGTAATCTGTCATGCTTCTGAATTCCCACTCTGGATGTGCACAGACATTATTTTGTCAGTACGGTAAGCTTTTAATTACTATACTTCCCAAAATAAATGCATCACTCATCAGCAACTACTAAAAAAGCACTCAGTTTGAATCTAATCTTTTATAATAAAGCAATAAAATGTTATCCAGATTAAGAACCACCTTGTTTTCCTAGGTAGGTCGCAATCTCCTTCACTGCTTTGTTTAATTTTTTTTTTTCAGATGTGACTTGAAACTCTTTGGCAAAAGGCAGTGTATCTGCCTTGATTAGATGAGGATTTGGCAGCAAACTCTGCAATACTATGGTCTGTCATATCAGATGACAACAGGGCTTAAAACTTTTCGCATTCCTTTAGTTACACATTGTAGCAGAGCTCTGCACAACTCACACCTGGATTTTTAAACAACCTTGGTTTTGCTTTCTACCTGATGCTGAATGAGCACAAAAACTGGCACTTTATTTTGTGGAATAAACTCAGTTGTTTTTAGAGTAGAAAAAAATTAACCTGGCTTACCCATCACAGATGCATGTGTCACAATAAAATTCCCTTTCCTCAGAGTGCCCACTGTCCCCATAAGGTGCAGGAAATTCAGACATTCAAACCAGCAAACTTAACAAACTGACACCTAGGCTACTAGCAAAAGATGCCAAAAAAAAAAAAAAAAAAAAAAAGGATAAGATCTAAAATATGCCCCCCAGTGACAGTCGCTACTGGCTCCCCTCTAAAGCAGCTATGTCCCATCAGCCTCTCCTCATAAAATATTAAACACAAAAATTCACAGTGTTTCCCAATTTGCAATATGTAGTAACTTTACTTTTGCAGGGGTAAGGGCTTGTTTGAATTCCTACTCTTGATAAACTGAAGGCTTGATTTTTGCTCTTCCATAGTTGATAAGAGTTACCTCTTTCTCAGGATAAACCATGAGAATTTTCTCCTCTCCCTTTGGCTCCAAATATGGAGAACAAGCGAATCAAATCCTCACCTCCAGGAAAAAGCTCTAACTAGTGTTATTTGGGCAGACACATAGAAAAACTTGACATTTATTGTTCCTATTGCTCTTTTGCATTGATAGATCTAGATCTAGTTGCCATTAAAAAATACCAAACAAAACACAAAAAACCCACCCATAAATCCACAGGCCTTCAAGTAGTATTTCCAAGATTCCTTAACCTACCAATATATCATTTCAAGCTGGTTTTGTGAACATTTTTTATAAATAGAGTATTTAATTTCTGACAAAAATACAGACTTGAGAAGGCTGTTTTCTCTCTCTTTTTTTTTCTTTTTTTTTTTTTTTTTTTTTTTTTAAGAATGGAGATAATTGCTTGTCAGAATCACTAAGATTTTAAAATGCTAATCCATTCTTGGAACATATAGCTGACACTGACAGAATGTCTTATGATGTGATCTCTCACGCCTACTTCCAGCTAGGATTAATAAAGTCCTCACCTCCCCTTTGGCCTCCAGTTCTTATTTCAGCAGGAAATCACACCTTAAAGTAACTGATCCTGCCAAATACTTCATCAGTTTCCACTAAGAGGGAAAGTGGCAGGCATGTCCCATCACAGATCTTTCCAAATGTGTTGAAGTGAAAGACGAAAAGAATTAGATGTGTTCATCTTGTTCATCTACACCTTTATCTTCTGCTGTTATAATGAATATCCTTTTTCTTTGGAAGTTGGTCTGCTCTGAAGTTCTTAGGATTTTCCTGTTGCATGCTTATTCCTGTATTGCTTCAGCCGAATAACTTTAATTATTTCATTAAGATCTGTATTTTAAAATATCATCCAAATATATATTATGAAATACTTTATACAGATAAATTTCTAGGCATTATTTCTCTATACAGTACAATGTACAGTGCATTTATCTGGAATGCACCTAATTCCAGAAATATCAACATAATTATTGTAGTGGGTTTTATAAGCGATCTAATGAAGGGGGGAAACAGCTCAATTGGAGAAAGATTTTACAAGAGATGAGTGAAAGTGGTTAAGGGCTCTCTTCTCATCAGGCCAGACCCAGTGATAGGACTGTATTCGTTGCCATGTGGAACTGCCAATTTCAAGCATGGTATGTCAATGCAGTCATGTGCTCAATCAAGGTTTTGCATTATCTGGAAAGTGATTTCAAAACTGTATTTTGTAGGCGCTTTTTTTTTTTTCATTTTTCAACCAGTAACATCACCCGGATATAACTCATTTATTGTTCTCTTCTGTGAGTTATTATTCTAGATTTACAAGGGGAAAGGAGTGGTATTTTTCTCTGCTGGGTTTCTCTAAGAAAACACCTGCATTTAGAGTAAGAAATTTTACAGAGCTGAGATATTGTCCAGGGTGCAAGTGGAAATATTAAGAGTTATATCCCATCCGTGACTGAAATTGCTGTATTTTAAATTTCTGCTTCACTTTTGCACATATGGAATATGTTAAATATAATTCTCAATGCCTGTAGACTTCCTTAAAACCAGAGATAAATTTACTGTCAGAAGAAGGAGCTGTGTAGTCACACAGAAGTCATTACTTTTGGTCTTATTCCACATTTTAGCCTGAAATCTAGTGAGCATTTTTGTTACCACAACAGAGGATCTGACATGAAGAAAGTATCTCAGATTGTAATCCCATGACCTCTAATTTACTTCCATGCACAACTGGAAATCACAGCTGAGTCATAGTACCCAGATTTTTGCCAGGGCAATGTATTTTAGTAACAATATTACAAAACATTTTCTAGTTTATAGAACTTTACAAAGGATAGGAAAGGATGGGGGCACAGGATAATCATCCCCTCCCAATGACAGTTGTCCTTGGCTAATTTTTTCAGATTTTAGAAAAGAACACATTATGGGATTTTGATAGATTATTGGGTTATTTCAAATAAGTATTGGCAGATAAGACACAATTTAGCTGGGCCACAAAGGTAATTCTGACTGGGGGTCTTCACTGTTTCATAAATTCCCCCTCACTGAAATGTCAGCTATTTTGACTGTCTTTTGATCCAACCAGATATTTGGTTTTGGTCTAGACCTTCAACCTCTGAAACAAATTATGCTCTCTACATGCTTAAAGCTCCTCAGACCAGCTACAGTAAATATGCAACATCCTTCAATGCAATCACAACTGATTTCTTAGGATTATCATGAGGCACCATGTGAAAAATAGATATTTCTATAGAAATAAAGTTATTATTTGCTTTGACTGAATTTTAAGCTTCAGCTCATACACAGGACATGCTGTTATTTTTTCATTTTCATTCAGACCACAACTCCTCCTGCTCTGACTCAGAAGTAAGTACAGTTGGGCATTGACACACTGATTCTGCCAACAGATTTCAGAGTAATCTGAAGTATTGTTCGCAAAATATACGATTTTTTTATTTCTGAAGCCTAAGGATAATTCTTCAGGAATAAGTTAGTTCAGTTTCTTTTTTTCTGAATGCCACTGACTGAGATTATTCCTCCTCGGTTACCACTGATTTGATGGAAATCTTAATACTTTGTCTTTGAAAGTATTTTCTGTTGCATTGCCATGAAAATGATTGTCCTGTTATTCTTTAGTATATCATATATGTTTATTATTTTCCTAACTTGCCAGCTTAAATCTGTAGTATACTAACATTTGGTCTGGTGTTATACTTCAGTTTCTATACCAACAATATTTTAAAGTTCAAGATTGTTCTTTGTAATATCCAATTACAGCCAGGAAATGAAGTACTTTATATTTAATAGGTTCCGAATTCCTGTATGAGCTACATTCATGAAATACAATTGCATGCATGTGTCTGTGGCCATGACAGAACAAGACATCCTGTAAATTTTTAGTCATCACTTAAGTGTCTAAGCTCTTTATTAAATTCCAATGGCCTTCTCTTGCTCTTTATAATGGAGCCTTGCTTCACAGGGTATAGCAAAACAGCAAACCCAAGCAGGACACTAAATTAATCTCATCTGCTGACATCAGAAACCACTCGATCTTTGCTCAAGAGACTCTTCACGTATTTATAACCCTGTCATTTACAGTTTCTTTCCATTTACTCTCTACATGGGTGACCTACCAAATGTATGCACAGCAGCCAATATGTATCCCTTATAGGTTGTCAGAGAGCTGCCTGATGTTAGTACCCACACTCCAATCAGGCTTGAAAATATCCTGGACAAAAACATTTATTGTGGACCAAAAATGAGAGGAGCTGCCTTCTAACTACTATCCAGAGAAACAAAGCTATTGGTAAGCAAGCCTGACAAGACACAAGTAACTTAAGAGTTCAAAGATGAGAAGAAAACTTGGGTTTTGCACAAACAGTGCTGGATTTCTTAATTAATTTCCCCCACTTATAACTAAAAGAATAAAATTCTAATCTTTTCCATAGAAGAATCCATTCTTATTCATGTTGAATAAAATCTTGTTTTTAGATGCATTTGACAGAACAGTTTCTCTTAACACTTGTTCAGAAGTAAGGTAGGGCTTACAGCAGGAATAATTCAAATGCCACTGGACCTTTTTTGTAGTCTGTTAGGAATATGATTTTCTCTAGATTGTTCACTATATTAATACACTCTTTAGTTAAAATAATCCCATTCCCATTTCACTGCAGTCAACCTTTCTGCTTCAAAGCTAGTTTAGTTCCTTTGCTTTCTGCTTGTACCCTCTTTGAAAGGAACAAAGCTGCCCGCAAAAAAGACCAGTAAAGGGTACACAAAAGTCCTCAAGCTTTAATGAAATTAATTCAAGTGAAGGCCAGGAGCCCACACCAGCAGCTGCAGGACCATACAAGAGCAGCCTCATAACTGCAATAATTAAGAACCAGTTTATGACTCATCTGTGTTATGCTGTCTCTTCAGTCTGTGCTTCATTCATAAACAGATGCACTGTAAATATTCATGAATCAAATTTTTCAAAGCTAACTTCTAACCTCAAAACCAAACAGTAACTGGACGAACCTCTGTGAAAATATAATGGAAACAGATCTCTGGATTGAAATGTAAGGAATCTAGAACATAACATCATAAACCCTGAAGAGACTTTTAAAAAATTTTAGAATTTGAAAGACCCAGATTTGCAATGACATTTGACAATCCTTACTAAATTGGCCCCTATTGTGCACAGGAGAAGATTTAAAATGTTAGGAGTGCTTGGTTTAGAAAAAGATGAAAACAAATCTGGCCTAAGAAACATGAATGTCATATTTTATTTTTAGTCATAAAGCAAGAAAAAATGGAAAATCATAATTATGACAGACTAGCATATGCCTGTAAGGTTTGTAATGACCTATAAACTCAATTCTGTGACCATTATTTTGTCTGAAAAGTTTCTAATTTTGTTTATTCTTTCCTTCTGCATTTTTCCAATACATACAATAGTGAAGTCTTTCCATTCAGCTAGAGCGTATTATTGACAAATATGCCAAACGTGGAAGTTCTATTCATTAATTTGTGTTCACTTTAGAAAAGGATGCTGCCTGCAAGCCCAGAAAACTGCGTCTCCTTGTTTGCAGTTGTTGTGAAAGGGCAAAGTTGAGGTAGGCAATGGATCTCATTACTTTTGGAATTGCTGGAGACCTTCGAAAGGGAAACTAGAACAGGACAGATTTTTCCATACTGATGTCTCTCTATAACCTATCAGCTGAGGTCAGGATTAAGAGTGTACTGCAAAACCCACTAAATTGTAAGAAAAACACATGGACTTTGTAAATAATGTGAACTCTCATAGGAAGAATTTGGTATGCAGGTGCTTATTAATCGTGTTTTATTTAGCTAAAAAACTATGGCTGGCTTGAAAATAATTTTCTAAATCTGTAAATTCCATAGTTTCACTTATAACCTCCCCACTGATGGGGTTTACTGATCAGCCCCATCACAGAACATGGTAAATGCAGGCCCTGCATTAACAGAGGAATACTTTAGTATTGATATTCCTCAGACAGAAAGAAGGGAAATTGTCAGAGTCAGAAAGCAGGCTCTACTACGGTCTCAAGAAAAGCTGTAACACCTTTTGAGTTCTCTTCCCATCTCCAGTAAAGAGCTCAGAACAAATCAGAAATACATTGTGTTTATTCCTTGTCTTCTAGGGGAAAATAGTTGTCCATATATTTAATGGAACAAATACAACCAAAACAGTATAGGTGTCCAGTATAGATACCTCTGGAAAGATTTGTAGCTATTGAAATGTAATGTAATGTACTATGAAGCAGAGTCTTTTTGGTTCTGGTAAATGAGACAGTCATAATTTACACTTGAACAACAAAATCCCAACAGCGGCAAATGCAAATGAAATAAAATAACCACCTGATCCTCTGGTGGTAAGAAAGGATAGATCAAAGGCAGCTTTTGAGGACTGATCAAGCACACATTATTAAAATAAACACCCAGCTCTAAGGAAACCTATGTTATGCTCCACCTAGAAATATGCTGAGAGTCACAGCTTATAGAGAAAGGAAAAGGAGGGGCTCATTCAGTGGTTCTGTGTTACTCAGCTCTTTACCCTTACAGAGGAAAGTGAATCCCTAAGATACCAGCCAACTACGGAAAGCAGGAACCATGCAAAAACTGCCAGAGTGGGGTCCAGAGATGAGCTGAATGCTTTCTGCATTCATTTTCTGCAGACACCTTATTTTAACTCAAAGTCCCATGGAGCCCAAATAGAGACCTCTGTTTTCGGGTCTGGGAAGCACTTAGGTTACCAAATAAGATATAAATTTATGGAGGCTCTAGTTAAAAGCAAACAAAAAATGAATCCAAACCTGACAGCAGAGTTTCTGTAGCAGAAAAGATTGAGTTGCATTATATCTACAAAACACTGACATTCTCTATTTCTGTAATAATCACTGCAGCAAGAAAGAATTGTGATATTCTAACTTTAAACTGTATTACTAATACCAGATGTCCTGTTGAAGAGAAGCTGCTAGAGTTTACAAGCACAGCAACCTCAGTAGTGGGAATTTCAAACTGAAAATAATGAAGACCTGAAATGTACAAAACCCTGGAAAGGATTACAAAGGCAACTGTTGTTACACAGCATGCTGTAGTTATTACATGCTTATTTTAACATGCACAAAGTATCTTAGACACACTTCTGAAACTTTCTAGGGTAAAATCTGATAGGGATAAAAAAAAAAACCCACCTAATTTTTTTAAAAAGATAGATTTAGGCTGGTGTTACTAAAGTCATTCTCTATTTATGCCTCCCCAGCCTATGCCCTAACTGAAGCAGGGCACCCCTGGGCAAATTATAGGCTATCACGTAATTGTACACTGTATCATAATGTATTCACTCTAGAAGGCAAAATTACAGATACATTTACTTTCACGGGAAGAAAAAAGGCAGTAATGATGGTGAACATTTTAGAAGCCTGTATTCGCCAAGAACAGAGAATTAAAAGGCTTTTAGCAAACGGACTTTTTCTAACTGGTAAAAGTATTCCATTGATATTCTCCACACTTACAACCCCAACGGTGGTAGCAATAATGGAAGTGGTGTTAGAATTAGGGTTCAAGGCACTGAGGCTCAAACTGCTGTCATCATCAAGGGGAAATGCTACAACTAATCACAGATTCTCAAGCAATCAGCTGGCCCGATTTAGCCTGATGACCCATCAAGACTGGATACTGAACTTCAGCAGGTTTTTCTGGAAGTTGTGTATAAATTCTTAATGTGACGTCTGGAACACACTGTTCAGATCTTGTCCTCTTTACATTCAGATTTTCAATTACTTTTTGTAGTACCTTATGCCATTTGCCAAAAAAACATAAATAATCAGAAGGTGTTACTTCATGGAGATTTGCATTAGTATAAACTCCAGCATGAGATCTAAGAGGACAACTCAAAAGAGGTGGTACTCACAGTGTCCTCAGCTGTCTCAGGTTCATAATGAAAATAAGCTAAAACTTTTCACTCAGCAGGTCTCTGTTCCTTGTTATAGTAGGTAATTAATTTAAATGTTAATAAATAATCATAAACTTTTATCTTTTTTCCACTTGCTGGAATAACAAATCAATTCCCAGTATTATTCAGAGGGTACTTTACAGGTATGTACCTATTTATCAGCTACGGCTGGGAGTATTCCAATTCTACATTTCAGTTCATGTTTATTTCCAATAATAGCATTAACTACACTTCTTAAAAAATAAATTGTACAAAATTGGAATTTACCCTTGAAAATATGCAATTCCCACATGCAGCCACTGGATGGACTTATGGAACCAGTGAAACCTTTTGACTGTAGACAAGATGCACAATTAAGTGAGCAACTGGCAAGAAATTTCCCTTCAGGACAGGAGAAGCTTTATGCAAAAAAGGGTTTGAGCCTGAAAAACAAGGTATAAGGAGGGATTTCAGCTTCTCCTCTTCAATCAAATACTCATTTTTCAATACATTTAGTTTAAGAACAACTAAGTTGTTGAAATGAACCAGAGTGGTAAGAAAATTGGTTTGTAGAACATACAGGTCAGTTCCAAATGTGATTATTTGGCAATAAAGTTTTAGGGTAAAAGCACTAAAAATTGTACTGAAAAGAAGCTAGGGTTTTTTGACAGCTCAGTTTGCAAATAGAAGCAGATCATAGTTATTTAAAATACTACTTAATTTTTTAAGCTTATGCTACTTTAAAAGGATCATGTTCTTTTAGAATAAGATAGAACAGTATTTGCTTAAGCTCCCTTACCATTTTCTGGAATAGTAACCTACTATTCTGGACAGCAAGTGTAAAATAAGCCCTGCATTAAGAGCATGGTCATTCACAAATATAAAAACTTTATTTCATTTTTTATTGCAGGTGTTAAAGTTACTCCCGAGTATTTTGTGTGTATTATATTTAACTAGATTGCAGTTGATTTAATGCACTTTTCTAGACCAGTTACCATTTCAGTGTATACAACAGTGATCAATTCAAATGTGATTCCATACACTGTGCTCTTCTGTGGTGTAGCTAAGAGTAGTAGTAGGTATCAGCTGCAGCAGGAAAAGTCAGTAAATTCACCCCAAAGGAAGCAAACAGGCTTACTATGGGGAGAACTAAGTGAAGCTGGGGAATGGAATATCAGTGTGTGAGCTCAGGAGAACGAAGAGCTCTTGCATAAATCTCCCCATACCTGCAGTTCTCAATCCATGGGCAGTGACAATGACAAGCATGGCCCCTTCACTCCCCCTCTGCAGATACACTCAGATACACAATCTAAAAGGGGATCATGTGATTTTATTATTCTGTCTGTCTGTCCTGAACAATTCAGAATGACACCAAGCCTAACTCCACATGCCTGGATTTCTTTTGTGGTTGTGTTGTGAAGGTCATATTTAGAGTCTGTGTAGTGAGTGAATGTCCTCTGACTCTTTCTTTAATTGCATGGGATAGTCTTACTGGGCATCTATTATAGCCAGGATGAATGAGAGACAGTGAGAAAAAAGCACGGACAAGGAAGGCTGGGTCAGGTTCAGTGCTGCTGTCTATTGCTTTCAGTCCTCTTCTGGAAAAAGCATGAAAGGAGACTGCAGACATTTGTCAACCAGCAACCCCTTCCCAGCCTAATTCACTTCTTCACTGTGTGTAACAGCAACTCTGTGGATAAAAAAACACTGGCAAAAAAATCACTCTGGATGTCACTGGTTTTGCTGCTTTCTACCATATTCTTTAAATTTCTAATATTTTTTAGAAAAGCAAACAAAGCCACTCACAGGGCCCAAAGAAACTAACTGAGCAGTCACATTTAAAGTTATGCATGCACTTGAATATCATTCTAAGTCAGGAGCTGATATCCATAATTAATTGCCTACAATGATCACACAAATCATGGAACAGGATGGAATGACACCTCTTACACTTAGAATAATCATGGTGCCCATCACTGGACACAAAATGCATGCAGAGTGTCCCTGGCATGCCAGGACTCCTGAATGCCATATGCTGTCCTGACCTCAGATGGGGGACTACCATCTGGCATAAAAGCCCCACAGTTGGCACTGCAGACTGCAGGCTCCTCTCTCTCTCTCCAACCCCACTTCTCACTCTACCCCTCTTGACAATTACAGAAGCAGCAATCTTGCAGGAATGAAGTCAGGCTACAAGAATATTGAATGACCTGAGTCAGACACTAGGAATGGGCTAGAAACTCCAGAGCTGCCTGATATGTATCACTGCCTAAAAGAAAAATTGTGACAAATCTGGTTCTTCTGTACCACTCACTATGCAATGAGATCCCTTCCATGTTCTCCCTACCACACACAGTGTCATCACAGGTGTGTGCTTCCCTGCTAAAATCTTCCCAGGAAACATCATACCTCAGCCAGGAATGCTTCCCCCTGCAAAGCCCCTGAGCATAACTTGCTATTCTTGGCTCATTGTGACCTCCTTTAATTTCTTGACCTTGTTCTGGGAACTAGGTGTTGGTCCAGTTTTAATCACAGCAGACCAACCAAGCAGCAATCTTCCCATACCAGTGTTGATTTGGAAAGCCTTTGCTAAGCTGCAGCTCTGGGAATCTTCCACCATACACAGATTAGGTCAGAGACTTCCTTCCAGGGTAGGTGGCACCAGGAGCTGCCAGCTCCAAGCCAGGACAGTAAAATGGGTGGGGCAGCACTCAAACATGACACAGGGAGACATAGCCAGAGCCTATGGAATTACTGGTACCAGTAATCTAACCACCTACATAAGCAAATCAAGTGAATCATCTGCCTTACTGGTCTATCAAGCCTCTGGCACACACATGATACTGGGGGGGACTGGCTCGCACAAATTAGATTTTTAAAGTGCTTCTAAATTACATGTTGCAATTCAAGTTGCTTAGAGACACAAGCTCAGTTTGGGAGTAGTCCTCCTTCAGATGGGAAATACAAGCAATTTCTTACTCTCTGTGAACCACTGAATACCAAACTGTTTATTCCTATTAATAGAATATTTATCTAAAATTCTAAAACCAAAGAATTGCAGAATAATCTCATTACTCTATTGCTATGACAATTTTTTCAATCCACTCTTAGGAAATCCAAAGTAAGTATCTATACCTATAATGCTGCTTTTAAGTAGAGCTCTGTCAGGCAATTAGCTGTTAGGTTCACAAATGACAAAGCTGATGCAAAGCTCTGAATCTTTTTTACTGACAGATTGTCTGGTAAATTGGTTTATTTGCGTCGGATGCAGCACTAAAATCGTTCAAATTAGTAACCAATCAGTTCCTGCTACTGTACCTGAAAGTGTAATAGCAAATCTGTCCTGTTACAGCCAAATGACAAATACTAGGAGAACGGTTGCCAAGGCTGCCTGGTTTTTCTGTGGATTCCCACCTGTTCTGTGCAATGCCTCTGCGTATATTAACTCTCAGCTTAGGCTAAAAGCACAGCTTGGAACACTGCAAGTGTGGACGGCATTTGACATTCAATATGAATTCCCCTCACTTAATTAACACCATGTACTTTCTTTGAAACAAACAAACAAAAAAATTAGTAGCATATTCTTAAAATTTAGAGATTTGGCTTTGATTTCTTTTTGGCCATTCGTGCAGGCCATTCTGAGGAAGTAACAAGACATCAGTGCTCACAGTGCTCAACCTCGAGATTTGAAATGTCTAAACCTCATGCCAAATTATTTTTTGCATATCCAAAGTGCTTTCATACACTCACGCTGATAGGTGTTTCTTATCTCCTGACAGTTCACATTAGCTTTTTAAAGGCATAAAGACTACCAGGGCATGTTTTCGTGTGTTCTGTACACATTTGTACTCAGTTCAGAGTACAATTTCTGATACTACACACACACACATGGCCTTTTCTCACTGAAAGCAAATTCCCATGCAAATGTGAATGGAAAAGAAGAAATTTGAAAGTAAAAATAAGAACTTGCAACTCCTGAAAAACAGATGAAAATAATTGATAAACCTTCTAACATGGAGAACAGCTCCCTTTATTTATGCATAATGACATTCCAAAGGCAGAAGCTGGTAAGAACAGATTTGTCTCCCCACTATTTAATGTGTATCCAGAGCTGATCAATTGAGTTCATAGGCACAACAAGGCAGGCCCTGATCCAGGGTAAACCTACCCTTAATTTGCTGTTCTTCAGTGACTCCTTGTCCTATGTCCCAGCTATCCACGCCTGACTTTGAGCCTCACTGCTTTACAATGAGGTATGCCTTTTTATGAATTGGTTTTATATTTAAACTTACGAAACTCAGATGTGGAAGTGTGTTACACAGTGTATTTTCCCTTAGAAATGTGAGACTCAGAGTGCTTGCTCATGTGCAGATTGCTTGCTGAAAATCCACTCTCATTAGCCAGCCAATCCAATCGTAATAAGGGAATGGATTCCTTGAAAAGGAGTGGGCAGGACAATGCAAGGTATTAATTTAATATACGAATATGCCTTGGTATGTACCAATATGTATTCTAATCTCATGCAGCAGGATGCATTTCCTTTTCCGCCATACAGAACCTCTGGATGAACTCAGAGCTCATGATGACTCTGAAAATCAGTGGAATGGGCTTTATGGGTACACTTGAGACAAATATTGATGGAAACAGAGGCCACAATTACATAGGGAAAATGTACATTCAGGTCTGTGGTAATTAAAGAGGAAAGTGGTTCAGCACAAATTTAAAACTCAGTACTAATAGAACAGAGAAGCGTACTGTGACCTTTTTTTGTAAGATGCTGTTCTTGCATTAAGTGACTTCTAAATATAGCAGCATTCTGTAGCCAGACTACTTAGATAAACTGGAGTGGCAATGCTATTCCATCTAAAAATAGAGAAACACTTCTCCCTCAAAATACCCACGGCCTGTACCTGTGGTCTCACAGGCAGCTGAAGGCAATCTGTTTGCACAGTCACGGAGAGTGGCTGTCCTGTCTTGTCCTCCCTCTCTGTGTGTGAGGATCTGCTATGGTGATAACTCTCCAGTTTACAGAATGGTATTAATCCTTGCTCAGAGGCAGGAAATTTGGCCTGATTTCTTTCTTGGCCAAATGCAGTTAAACACAAACCTCTCTGAGGCATGCTCTGGTCATCAGGTTAACATTCTGCTCTTGGATAAGAGATAGAGCAAAGGCCACTGGTAGTTCCTGAAGTTGTGCCACTTGAAGAGAAAAAGGAATTCCAAGCTCATTGGGCAAGATGGAAAGCATGAGACTAATCCTTTAATGTAAAAAGAAATAAAGAAGGAACTCATCCTCATGACATGATGCCCAACTGTAGGTATGGGAAACACAGCTCTCCAGACGAACAAAGGGAAAAAAGAGATTTTGTTTTCTCACATGGAAGTCGTTAATTGCCATCAATTAAAATCAAAACAGAAACCCCAACCAATTAAGAGTCTGGGGTTTTTTTTTCATGCAGGTGGAACCTGCATGTTAATCATTAATTCAATTTACTTTATCAAGTTTATTATTCATATTAATTTACTTTATCAAGTCTGCAATTCCTACTGCAAGGCAGCACTCGTACAGAAGTCTCAGTTTCCATGTATGCAAAGTTATGTGAATAATGATGAACAACGACAGGTATTTCTAAAACGTAGCTTATATTGTTGTTCACATAAATTGGATTTGTTACCCAGTGTGCAACAAGCCAAGAATTACACACTCAGAAGAGACACTGATTATTTATTTCAGAGTTGCACAAGCAGGGGTGCTCAGTGATATTCCAAAATCAAGCACAATAACTATCAACACTTTTAACTATTTACACATTTTAGCAAATAAGGGGATTAGTGTTCATTGGCTACAAGTTACATAGTTCTCTTATTAATTAGTATTTTATCTTCAATTGGTTAATTATTCTCTCACTTCTAATTCTAATTGGATTGCATGCTCAGTCTTTCTCTTCTTTTGTGTCAGTGTCTTTCTTGGTTTGCTGGTCTATGAGTTGGGCACAGATTTATGCCTGCAAAAATTACCTTTTACCCAGTTGGAGCTGATTACAGCACAATTGCTGAGTTTGCTTTACTAGTTTCTTCCTTATCTTGGGGGTTTTGCAAATATTCTTGTGGCCCCTAAATTTACCATGCTTTGTGTGCACTATCAGTGGCTTATCTTTCTCTCAAGCTTGGTTAACCTCCCCTTAGCTCTGAGATCACTGAAACATGTCCAGCACTAAACCTTAACAAGGCACTTCTACAACAGGTAATTTGTCTTTCTAACACCTGGACATCACTTAGATTTTGTTAGCTGCTACCTGTTTCACAGATTAAATTTCCTTTCTTGCTGTTTAGGCCTGACAGTATACAAAGATCAAACATAAAAGGACACCCTTTCTTAAGAAAATTTTATACATTCCACATTTTGAACAATCAGCTGTCAGACTTTTTGAAAAGGTACAGACATTGCTGTTCCTAGTTTTGGGTTTTTCTTCCCTAAATTGCACAAAAGTGTAATGAGGCTACAGAGCACTTTCTACTTTTTTCCCTTCCTTTGGGCTGCAATGATTGCCTTTCATTTTTAAGATGCTTCCAATTGTTAATACTTAGGGAAAGAGAATTGCTGTTATAAAGACTGTAAACAAGGAGACTGCTTGAAACCCTGTGTCACGGGCCTTCTGATATCTTCCCACAGAAATATCATGCACAGAACTTTCATCCTCAGCCTCAAAAGCAGCCAAAGTCACCTAAAGACTTTCAGATTGGAATGTCCTGTTAAACCAGCATCACTGCTGCTCTTTGCCAAGGAGCCTTTCCATGAGCTGCCATTCAGTCACCCAAATCTTCAGTTCAAATTTTCAGTTCAGTCCTCCCATATCCACAGGAACTCTCACACCAAGGCAGAACATCTCATTTATAGGAATTCTCAAGTGCAAATCAATAGAGAGGGTAAAGAAGGAAAGAGCAAATATTAGCAACAAACTGCTGATCCCCAGCAGGACAATCACAAACTGCCCATTCTAGCTGAAGCCTGCAGTCAGTCACAGAGGTGTGTTCCCTTTTGTTTTGGATCGTGAAGAGCAGTTGCAAGATGTTATTTCTAATACACTTTTGGAACACAGAGTAAGAAGGTATTTAAACAGGGAGACAAGGCTGGATCAGCTGCTTTTTGAAGCTGGCTATAAAACAGGAATTGCAGCAGCCATAAAAAAGTAACACTTGTATTCCTGCCTGTAAAATGTCTGGAATTCAGTCTGATTTGAACTTTGCAGAATGTCTGCACATGTGGGTCAGTTCACAAGGCAGGACACTGCAAGTTGTTTGCTGTATCTGACAGACGTATTACAGGTCAAAGAGAAAGAAATAGAATGCTCAGGGTGGCCAGGTGGCTGCGGGTGGCTGGGAAGTGCTGGCTGAGAGGGTATTAGTGACACAGCAGCATCTCAGAACACAAGGAAGTGTTTTCTAAAACAATCTGTTTTAGCTGGGCAGGAGGAAGGAAAGGGAGCTGTTTGCTTTTCAATCTCCTGCTCTTGCAAGGGCCTCATTCTGCTTGTTCACTTTTAACTGCAATCTCCTTCAGAGCAGAGAAAGAGTAAATATAATCAGCTATAGATGGGACCCCTGCAGTTCAGAAACCTGCTATTGCCTGCAGCACAGCTAAAGGCACAGAAAATTCAGCTGAGACATGAAATTTTATGATTGCATTAGCAAATATCGAAGTGCCACTGAAGACACACACTACATAAATGGGTTGGAATGGAACTATTCGCAGCTGATTGCAGGAGCAGTGGAGGGGAGGAGCACAGGTACAAATTACAGAAAAGGCAGCTCTACTGATGAATGGAGGGCTGTAGTCTCACCAGGCCAGCAGGTGATTATTCCCCTTCCTCATCCCATTTCGTACAGAGGGAGAAACAGATCGTAGGTACCCATGATGACAAATCTTCTTTAAATTCAAACCATGTCTGATAGAACAATTAGAACTCCTGAGTTTTCATAGGCAAGAATAACTTTTAAATGTTCTTGCACTGAACAATGCTTTTAGAATTTTTTTAAATTAAATCAAAGGAGAGTATGAAAGGGTGCCATCATGAAGCATTTCATCTAAGAACTCTAGCGCTTCATTTTCCAAGATTAATTATCCAAAACTTCTAGGACCCTGCTAGAAGAAACAGAACCTTTTTTTTAATATCAAATTAATTCATTATTTTAGATTAAATTTTCTTTCTTAATAATTCTTTTCCTTAAAAGAAGAGTGTTTTTTCCTCTTCTTCTCATATGTGCAGCCTTTAATTAGCCAGTTAGACAAAAGCAGTGTTAGCTAGACTCTGCCACAATTACCCACATTTGGTAGCTAATTACTCGTTGAATAGTCTTAAGGCTACCAGCAATTTTAGTACAATTGGCAGCCTGGGGCCCCCAGGAGCTGTTCCAGCAGCCAAGAATAGCTGGAACAAGTGGGCGGGCCAGCCGTGACCCTTTCTCCTCAGCCACAACCTAACACATCTACTATGCCAAAGGCAAGAGTAACACAGAAATGAAAATATTCCTGAGTGAATAAATGTGCTCTCTTTATAGCCTTTTTAAACTAATGGAGTGGCATAAAGGGACTACAGGGAAATAGAAAATAGGACCTTTTAAATCCTAAAGCGTTGGCAGGACTACTAATGATTTTTCAATTTTGCAATGTTCCATTAAAACAACAGTACAAAACGCTTATATGGGACCAAATTCTGACACGAGACCTTTATTCTAGTGCAATTTTATTCACTGATGCCTCATATTGCAACAATTTACATCACTACAATATGGGTGTCAAGACAGTAAAAAATGCTGACTTGATTTATTAACATTTCATATGCATTTTACACAGGTAGAAATTACTTCACAAGGGACTCAACAATGTCTGTGATTTCACTAAAATTATTCCTGTTGTACACTTGTGTGACATCAGTTGAAGACTAAAATTAACATTAAAATTTAAATGAGGACCTCAGTTTTAAATACACTGCTAATTCAGATTCTATTCCTCAACTGCGAAGACCATTGTTCTGCAGATTCAGCAGCACTGTGCTTGTAAAGATAAAGGAATTCCTTTTAAAAAACTTCACAAATTTATGCTAGTCACCACAACACCTTTCCATTACATTCTTAAAACTTAACCTTTAGCTTACCACTGTTGATGAGCAAATTGTTATGAGTATGTGGCTGTGGAGCATTACAGAGGCTGACTGTAAGGTGGACACAACAGCAATAGCTCAGCTCAGCTGTCACCAGCAGCATCACAAGGCTGCAAGTTTGGAGAGACATTGCCTTTGGCAGCAGGATTCCTTGCTGCCTGTCTTTTTCTCTCAAGAGCCCTTTGACTTTTATAAACACAACTGTCTGTAAGGCTACCCTGTGAAACAGGCCCAGGGAATTTACAGGTATTAGAGAAAAATTCTAAAAAAAAAAAGATTGTTAGTCAGTTTAACCTGAATCAGTCTCATGATTCAGTTCCCAAACATAAACACATACAGCTGCCTTGGCACAGCTGAAAGGGTTTCAGGAACAGGCAGCTGGCAGTTGAGGTTGGTCCTGGCAATGCTGCTGCTGGCAAAAGTGTGCATGGAACAATACATTCACTGTTGTCCATCTTGGCATTGCTTACCTGCATGTGCACTGGCCAGTTACAGAGCTGGGGTCTACAACTCTAAGAAGTGGAATAAGTTGAGATAGCAGTAATCCTTTACCGTGTTTGTGAGGGAATTTTCCTGCCTTTCTGGGAGCAGAGCAGGGATTGGAGAAATGGCAGTGTTCTTAGCATCTGTCTGCAAATCACCAGCCTAAGGGAAAACCAAAGTAAGACATATCAAAACCAAAGCACATACTGTGACCATCCTGACTACCTTTAGCAAAAGGTGCTCCTCAGCTCAGCTACTCAGTGGGAATTATCCCAAGACCTCATCCAAAACACTGCACAAAATCTTCTCTGGCTTTAAGATCCAGGACTCCCAAGACAACTAACTCTACAGTGTCCTGATTCGAGATTTCCTGCCAGTTGTGCTCCATGAACACCAGTCCAAGACCTGAAGAACAGACAAGTGCAGCAGACTCTGACCACTTCCTAAAATGGTCTTGGTCATAGACTGGATAGTAGGTCAGACAGGTTTTAGGAAAGACAGAACTGCCATTGTGACGGAAAAAAACCAAAATAAAGATAGTCCAACACTGGAGCAGGCTGACCAAAGTTGTCTCTTGACTCTCCATCCTTCAGAGCTCTGCAGGACAAGGCTCCAACCAATCTGATCTCAAATGGCCCTGCTTCAGTCTGAGATTGACCAAGTGACCTCCAAGATCCCTTCAAATTAAATTATTCTGCAATTCTGTCACCAAGGAGTGCCATGTGCATGACTGATAAGGCTCTAAGGATTTCGATTGGGTAATGCTCAGGAAGAATCCAAAAAAGGGGTCAAAAAAGCAAAGCCTCAGTTCCATCCTTTTTATCACTTTTTATCACTCACCCATTTCCTCAAGCTCTTAAGGTCACCAAAAAAAACGCTCATTTTTAACTTTAATTCCCCACTAAATTATGACATGTAAGCACTTGATAACATAGGTGGTTTGGAGAAGCTGTGTTTAGCAACAATATCTGGAAGGTGAAGAGTTCTGTTCAATTTTCAGTTTTAACAGTAGCAAAATTTTGATCTTGGGCTTTAAGCCTCTTTCCTGGTAGTGGAGATCACATCTTTCCCACCTCTTGTTTCAAAGGCTTTGGAAATTAAGGAAATATCCATTCCTCTGACACTGCTAGTAGTTGCAGCAGAGCAGTGAGGGAAATGGGAGCTTTTTTCTATCACAGGAAATGCTCTCACTATTTCTTAGCACCTCTCTGAGAAGAACACAGAGCTCATGGGAAGCCTTGACATCAGGGAAGCAAGGCCTTAAGTGCAATTCAGGAAACACTGAGAAGGATAAGTATAGGTAAAAGGCCTTAACTTATCTTTCCAAAATAAAACAAAACAACAAAAATAAGTAAAATAAATACTTATTTATAAGTACAATATTATAATTTTCTTTAAGGTTGGAAGACCTTAAGAGACCTGCCCAGGAAATCAGAATGTGGTTTTACCTTGCATTAGAGCACTTTTCGTTTTGGGGAATTCCTTTTCTATCATCTGTGGGAAAATCCTAAGTTAGGTGTGTCACTATCATTGCTGTGCAATGAGATCTAAGCACACTGGGAGTTAACAGCATAGCAATTATAATAATGGTATATAATTATAAATTGTGTAAAATGTTTCTGTGCATTTTACCTCACTAGTGCAGTGGAAGAGCTATGGGATTTTTACAGATTTGTATCTAAAAAAGGCTAATTAGAGCTACACAAAACCTGTACCTATGACATGTTAAGAGCACCAAAGTGCAGGAATTTAAATAAATAAATACTATGTATACACAACATCATATTTACACCAATATCTTACAATGGTAAGAGAAATGGCTCTTAATAAATTTTTCTACAGCGCAGCTTACAGACAGAGTATTTCTTTGACAGAAGACCAGCCAGCAACAGGAATGTTGGGAGGAAGGGAAACAGGAACATAGACAAACACAGGGATATATCCATTCCTGAGAAATCAAGTCTCTGCATTCGAACAATCCCTTGGTACACTCCTCAGTCACATCCCACTAACTCTTCTCTTCCATATTTTCCATGTCCAAAATGGAAGAGTAAATTGTCCATGTCTTTTTAAAATACCCCGTTTATTTTGAATTCTGATAAAGGCCCAGCACATCTGAGTTTTCCTTTTGGATATCTTTATCACATCTTTTGGTCTGATCTGATGTTGCACCAAGGCCTGTGACGCAGCTCAATTCACAAATGCCCTCAAAAAGCTTGAATTCTAGTCTTCCCTGTATTTTTGCCTTTTCTATGCAAAGAGCAAGAAGACTTAGGAGTTCAGCACTGCATTTAGGGGAAGAGCAGAGAAGAGGTAGAGGAAAATTCTGACTTCTTGAGTGTGGTGTTACACAAATTTGCCATTATTTTATAAATGTGTTAGCAGAAATCACATGCATGGGTTTTGTTTGTTTTTCATGACTCTGATTCCCACTTGGTTTACCCCAAATTAACAGGCCGAATCATTCAAGAGGATTGGATCCTCTTGGAGTATCTGGGTCAGCCATACTCAATAACCTTCAGGATTTGTGGTCAGTCCTGAGACTCTGAGCATCCACAACAGCATAAGAGGGCTCAGCAGCTGTATCCATTCCACCTCAAGTGGACTGGAATCACAAACAGCACAGCAGCTGTTTCTCTTGCAGGTAGAAGTCCAATATATGAATCACTTTTTGGGCTAAGTACCCTCATATGCAGCAAACTATCATGTATCATCAGACCTTAACTTAGTATATTTCATTAATTTTTGCCTGGAAGTGGTTTCTGTTGATGAGCTTTTTGCAAAATTCAACCCCAAAGGGTGTTTTAAGTTCCTGTATACCTTTATTACTTGCATATTAAGTAATGTAAAAGTAGAAATGGAAGAATTCTAAAGATGCTTCAGCAGTGCCAAGACTGATTTTGGAAAGTTCGCTAATATGTATGCAGGGAAGTAAAATGGTTCTTCAACTTCTCAAAGGTAACTTCTGCATTCTCCTATGGTGCTAGTTTAGTAGAAAAAGCTCTACAAACTCAGACCTGCATAAAAGCAATTCTTGTTTAATTTGGGGTGTGCAATATTTACTTTAGATGGGTTTGTTATTTACTGATTATTGATTCCAAATTTTAGGGGTCTTGTACCTGTAAAAGTGTTGTTAGCATCACTCTCAGTTAGGAGGATATTTTTATTAACACTGCTATACCAGCACCATTGGTATAGATCTAGTCACACCAGAACAAATCTGACTTACAGCCCCCAGTGCATGCTGTACTTTTGAATTCAAGTATTCTTGTATCCATACAACTGCATCTTCTTCAGGATATCTCTTCCTACTTTAACTTATGCCCTGGGATGGAGGTACAGGTATGCTCTTACCTCAAGAGATAATACTCCTCTTCAGTTTATTCCACACTGCCATCATACCCTTTTGCCAGGTCTGCTCTAAATTCCCAGCTCCCTTTGCTTTCACAGACTGTGGAGTTTGGAGGGGAAAAAAAAAAATCAGTGGCAGTGCCAGCTGTCATAATCCCTGCTATTCTTCACTTAAATCAGTTCCATAGGCTGGTCTAGCAAGCACCCATAAAACTGCTGTTTCAGCCCACTAAAGACTGCAGTAGAGGTGCAGGCATAAACAGGTGGCCTGAACAATGCTAAGCTGTGCTGTCGTTGAATGTTGCATTGCAGTCAGTCATAATCCCTGTCCAAAGACTGACAGTGGTGCAGTGATCAAAACAAACAAACAAACAAACAAAAAAAACTGTAATAAATCCTAATGAAATTTAAATGAAAACTAACAAAATCTCAACAAAAGTCTTACAGGACCTCAGTCCATTTTATATGAAAATTGGTAAAACCTGCCTACACTAAGTGATAGATTCAACCCTCCAGCTTAGGAGATCTCAAAAATCATTGGGTTCACACCGCAGTGTTCTGGTTTGCTGTCTTCACTTCCCACAACTATTGTCATGACAATTCAGCTTCAGAATGAAATGCCAAGGATTCACAATATGACATGGAAACTACATATTTAGAAGGTGAAACATGGTGGGACACACAAAATCAAATCCTTTTTCTTTCACACTATGGGCCTAAACCTAACCAAATAATTTCAAAATTATGTTTCTAATTATCATTATGACTCATTTCTTCCCCACGTCATTATATACATTTACACATGAACACTCTCAAGAATTCTACACGAATCATATTCTGGAACATTTCCGTGCTTGCCTAAGGTGTAAAATATAATGTGATTTTGTGACTCTCCCCTTCTTTCCCTCTGAGGAAAAAATTGTCAGTCTATTTACAGCTAATCAGATACAAACATGCTTTGACTTGAAACAGATTTTTCTAGGGTCTATGCAGGGTTTATAGCATATTAGGGTGGTAGGCTATCACTCTGTGTGATAGTAAATAGCTTGAAAAAATAATTTTGTCCCAGGAGAGGTCCTATCAGATGAGATACTCTCTGTTTGGACCACTCTAACTTTGTGCTGGATCAGGCATAATTTATTCAGCTCAACTGACAGAAAGCTGGCATAAACCCTGAATAAACAATGTAACATATGCTCTGGCTCATTTGGTAAAAATGTAGTCATGTGCTCACACCAATACAGATCAAATTTCAACTGCCAGGAAATCCCACATTCACAAATTTTGTGTGACTTACTGCAGAACCACAGCCTCACATTGCTTCATTTTCTTCTACATATTAATTGAGTCTTAATTACTTTATGATGGGCACAAATAAAGAATACAGATATTTGAAAAGATACTTGAAATCCCCTCGACAAATACTTTGTGGAATGAGTCTACTATAGTATAATGGATCTTCAAGTACGGAAAAACATGATCTCCAGCGAGCACCAATGTCCCTTTCATAACATTAGTGTACAGGATTTTGTACCTTTATGGTCTGTGCAGAAATTAACTCACACAAGGCAAAGCAGGCAACAAAGATGCTGGACTGGCAGGGTATCTGCACCACTGGAGACAAACTCACATGGTACTTTTATGCTACTTTTCACCTCTCTGCAGCCACTAGCAGCACTGAAACAGAGAAAACAGGTTACTTTGACTTCTAACAGCTCATAGTCCTGCACAGGCTTTACACTGTGTCTGAGCTCTCCCATGAACCTCTGCATCCTTGAATCCCTTTTCAGCACAATTTACTGCAAGTACAAGGTTGCTGTTACCATTGGAGGAGAAGTTTATGCTCTGAAATAACTTCTGCAAGTCTGCATCAAACACAGGTTTTAACAGCAAAGTTCCCAAATCCTTACCAGCCTTAAAGACAACGTCTCTTTCTGACTCTCTCCGGGCTGTTTTTGGCTAATGTCCATCCAGCTTCCAATTCTAACAATCTGATTGTTAAATTACAATATTGCATTGCCTCTTTGGAGCATGGATTTCTCACTCAGTTTCAGCCTAGTCCTTATCATTACTCAAAATCAAAATGAAGACTTAGGGGTACAGAGGTAACAGATGGATATACACACACTAAGCCTGCTTTTCCAGAGTCTTGTATTTTATTTAGTTATACACAGGACTGTTAGGTGAGTGCAAAGCACAGGTCAAGGGCTCCTATTTTAATTTCTTAGTATGATTTACTTACTTGCAAAAATGTTTTAATAACCAGAGATTTGCAATGTGTACCTCACTTGCAAATTAGAAACTCTGAAGCTAGCCTCATATATTCTCAGACTAATGTGTGCAGTCTAGAAAACATAACAAAACACAAAAATTACATTCTTCTTTCCAGCTGTCCTTCAAATCTTTAAATACCTAATGTATTCATTATAAACACAATAATTACACTCCTCTCATCACTCTAGGATCTAGATTGCTTCCAAAAGGTTATGGATGTCTCTTCTCAAATAAGGCTTGTCTACATCAATTACCATAGAAAACATTGGGCCAATTTTTCTTCCCAAAAGTTTTAACACCAGAAGAAGTATAAGTCCAGTTCTGAATGTCTTGAGGAGTTTGGTCACACCTATGTCCAAACACTATTTTCCAGTGTCAAGCACTGAAAGGACAAACTGGAATCTTATTCAGAAGCAGTGGCACTGCTTGCAGTGCATCAGCAGTTGTTAACATATTTGGGTCAACCTCATCTACCTCCTCCTGGCATTATTTTAGAAGCAAGTCCCAGAGAATGTGGGACCTTTAGAGAAAAATCAGCTATTGTTCTCAGCCACTGCTGAAACAGAACATGGGCTTGGCAGGCAGGACAACACTTCCTTTTATGCTACCAACAGTTTACAATCATTTGTAGCCTACTTCATTTTGAACTTCCTCTTGAGAAAATGAAAGTGAGGAATGTGAAAAGGTTTAGATCTTGTAAACTTTTTGCTAGGAGATGGTTTGAGCTGACTCACACTTTTGGGAAGCATCCACGCCTTTGAAAATAAATGGGAAGACTAAAATTAGAAAGACTACGTGTATTCAGATGAGGCCATTTTAAGGAGCAGTTTATTGCTGATAGATAGGGTGGTTTGGCACCAGAAAACTACTTTGGAAACACCATGTCTATATGTTATGAGACTTTATAGAGGCCTGTGGTGCTTATTCTTTAACAAGCTTTAGGCTAGGTGGCCATACATTTCAGCAGTATAGTGCCAGAACCATTGTAAGGTTTC
Organism: Petroica traversi; assembly: GCA_025920805.1. Lineage (NCBI taxonomy): Eukaryota > Metazoa > Chordata > Aves > Passeriformes > Petroicidae > Petroica > Petroica traversi. The sequence goes on along the minus strand of JAHLSL010000111.1, from coordinate 68,690 downwards.
CATGGGGTAAAGGTTGACTGCTTTTTTAGATGACATGTCAAATTAAACATAAATCTTGCCGTGTGCTTTTCTGTGAGCATGGGATGCTATTATAGCTGATCTTACAGGTTGGTTGCTTTACTCATCTTCAAAAATTCCAGCATGGCAGCCAGCCACTTCTTTATGATTAAGTGAACAAAAATGTCTAATCAAACAACTTTATTAATATTAAAAACATAAAAAAGGAAATGTTTAAGAGCCAGGCCATCAAACCTTCCATCAGCTAACAAAACCCTGGTTTAAACTACCTAGCAAATTTGGCAGACCAAAGCTAAAGTGAAATCTGTGAAAATAAACTCTATAAATGCACTGTCATAAATTTTATGTGCTATACTACGCAAGTTATTGCTCAGGGACCTTGTAATGAGTCTTTACAGAATTTGTATCTGCATGTAAACTTTAGATGCTGGAAACTCTTTGTTGCCCTTCTAGCAAGTGCCTTCCTTCCTCATTTCTCCTCATGCCATTAAGTTGTCAGAGCTTCTTATCCTTTGTTCCTGTTGTACTTGCCACAAATTTGGAATTTGGTGCTCCTCTTGTGCATCTCCACAGCAATGTCACTGGGAATCAGATACAGTTCTTGACTACCTGCAGCATTGCCTTTGCTCAGCCTCCTACCTGGCCCTTCCATTCTCTGAGTACCTGCAAAGCTGGAGAAGAGGATTTGTTCATCTGAGATTCCAAAGCAAAATGTCAGGCTTTCCTCTGATAAAGGCCCCAGTTTACAAACTGCAACACAAAGGCTGCACTAATAGGTGGTGTGTTCCAGCAGAGGAATGTCTTCAACCAGTGGAAAGGTTTTGTAGACTCTGGTGACAGTACCATGTAAAGTGAATGTGAATGCTGATAACAGAAATGACCCAGCAAAATTCACCTTATTAATCAAACCAATCAAAACTCTGGCTGTGCAGTAAGTCTGCAGGTAGTATTTATTAGAACGTGGCAAAGGGTACTGATGAGTTGCTGATGTAAATGATCCTACCTGATAAACAAAATCTGTCTGTATTCCTCACCTTCCTCCCCTTTCCTCATATGGAAAAATACAAAGAGCAAACCCTGAAATAAACACGGACTTTGCCACAGAGGACTTCAGCAATATACTCCTTGCTATGACCGCTTGCCAAAAAATAGGAGCTGCACATGTGCAGTTTTCACACACACCCCTCCCAAAAAAGAGAAGGAAAAAAAAATTCTTACTTAGACAGACTGACTTTTGGTGACTTTGAAACCTCCAATGAAGAAGTCTAATTATCATGACAAGTCTAGCTCAATTTGTTTGCCATTATGAGTGAATGATGCAGTTCCAGATTATGACACCGCACAAAAGAAAAGGCATCTAATTGCATGAATGGTGCCTATTTAAAATATATAGGTCACTCCTGTGACACATTTACACTTGGCTGAGTATTTACCATTCTCCCTCCTGGATAATGAGGTGGACTTTGGGATGGAAGAGAGGCCGTAAACTTCTGTGTAAGCTGCTTACACGGCTTTTGCCCTTTACAGAAGCCAATCTCTCCAGGAAAAACCAACACTGTAACAGATAGGGCTAAAAAAAAAAAAATGGATGTTGGCTCGAGACACCGGTTCCTTCACTTTGATCCTACAAAAAAATATGCACATATAAACACAATGGCATTGTTAAGGATAATCCCAAAAGACAGTTAAAATTAAAAACACCGTTTATAAAGACTAAGAAATAACAGTTGATTTTTTTACCAATGAAAAACTGAGCCCCAGACTGGTAAGTCTGAAAAATATTAACTCTCTCCTAGCCCAAACTAGCACAGTGGGCCCATATGAATTTTCTTATGTGACTGTTCATACTGCATTTTCTTTTTTTTTTTTTAATGAAATGCCTCAATAATTCAGCAGGTCTTCATTGTAAAAAATTATATTAAACGATTTTTCATAGGTCTACATGTAGAACTTAAAACAAATATAAAACAAATACGTGCAAAGGAATTCAAGCAGTTACTATTTTGAAGTAAGACATCAATCATTGCATTGACCTCATCAGTGTTTTCGAGCTGTCTCAGCTTAAAACAAAATTGTCAGTGCATCCCATACATTAAGCCAGGTTTAAAAATATCCCAAATCAATGGAGTTGATTGATTGTTCTGTGACTCCAAATTTACTCAGAAATCCCTACATTCCTTCACACACAGCCCACCTCCTAACGTATCCCGAACTTAGCCTGTCCTTGTGTGACAAGAGTTGTTTCCTCACCTGCAAAATCAATGGAAAATGGGCCTCAGCAATGAGAGTGTCAGAGTTCAATTTTAGTGCTCTCCTTGTGCTTTTCCCCGAGTTGTCTTCTTTCCAGGGGCTGTAATAAGCAGTGTTTGAAAAGAACAAGTGAGCAGCATCACTCTGAGTCAAGGCACTCACCTCCTAATGGATAAGTTATCCAGATGAGGAAGTAGAACAAGGTGAGACTGTGTGAATACAGTGGTGAGTTATTCGCTTTCTAGATGTTCATCAAATTTTCTCAGGGGAAAAAAAAACCCTATAAAATTAAATGATTACTCAAGAACTACCAATGCTGTAACATCTGCAACTAGAAACTTCTTCCATACATTTTTTCAGGGCTTACTAAGCACTTTATTGGAAACTGTAGTATGTAAATATTAGTTTGCTCTTCAGATCAAATCCCTGTGAACAAACTAGCTGCACGTGGATTTTGGAATGTGAAAAATTCTGAGGGTTTTCTCCCCCACAGATAAGCCACAGCACCCAGCTTCCCTTTCAGTCCTTTAATCATATTGCTGCAATTACTCCCCTGACACCTGCAATTATATCCATCAGCTGGGCTTCCCAATCGTGGATCAGAATCTATGAGAGCGGACTGTCAATTAGATCAAAATAAGATTTGTTCACACCTAAAGAACCACTGAGAAACAGAAGCAGCACAGCAATGCTGAGAGACTTCTGGAGACCATTTATCAGTTGTGTAACTCTTATTCTGTATAGGGACAGGCTTTTTGTCTTGGCAAACCAGTCAGGCAAGGAAGAAACACTGAAAAAATTCACAGTGGAGAAACTGTTTTCTGGCATTTCTTTGGCAGGTCAAGCTGACAGCACCGTAACAAAATTTGACAGATTTGGAAACGGTTTAGTCCAGATTTATTTAGTATTTGCCTGTTTTCTAGTGTTTAAATTCTTCCAAGTAAAACTCTTCTAAACATGGGTCTTTTAAATTTCATGTCCTTAGGGTGGGCTCCTGGAACTCCTCTTGGTTTCCAGCTCTTACCTGGGGATCAAAAATAGCCACCATGGCCCAGAGAACGAAGCCAAGGTAGCAATATAATCTATTTATTTAAAATGCATCCAGAACAGAAGAAATGAAGATTAAAATGAAGGGCTGGAGTTGCCACACTGATTTTCTCAAAGCATTCCTGCCAAGATTCAGCATAGCACCACATCCATGCAGTGGGAAACCACAGGTTTTCAAAGAAACTTGTAGAATGATTTAGCCATTCTGGATTAATTTAGAGGCAAGATCTCTCTAGGAAGATGGGTAAAAGTACTTCACATCTCTTAGCACTTGTTTTTTGTTTTCTGAACCTGTCTTTGAAATACAAAGGAAGAGAACACATTAAAATGACGTGGAAAAACCTGTATTAAACTTAGGAGGGAAGGAAATCCAGAGATAAGACTGCGACTGTTTTTTTTCTGATCTGCACCATAGCTGTGCCCAGACAATTTAAACATGTTATAATTCTGTAATAAAAACTGTTGTTAACCACAATCAAGCTGTGACTCGTTCAGATAAAAGGACTTTTTTAATAGTGTTTACCTATATGTATATTAAATAGAGCCTGCCGGGTTAAGGAGAATAGTGATAAGTATTTTAATTGCAGGTCTTTAACTAGCAAGAACTTTATCCTGTTTCCTCACAGAGGTAGTCATTACTGAACCGGCTCAGAGGGCAGAAAATTAAACACCTAATCATTACCCAGGGAGATGAGAACTCGGCGCTTCATGAAAACACCAAGTATCCTTAATGTTATTTCCCACTGGGTTTAGACCTTCGCACTGTCTTCCCAGCTTTATGTGAACACATTTTAGTTTTCCAAGCGAGTTACACGATGGTGAATTACTCCAAAAGCTGTTGTTGGGCAGGGATGCTTCAGCACCGCGGAGTTACGTGGAGTAACAGCGCTTCTCAAGTCCGAAGCGCTCGACCACATTCTAGCCGCAGGGAGAGTTGCTGAGCCAGGCTCACATTCCCTGAGCCGCGTTACACATTCACGGGATGGCTCTGCTGTGTTTCCCGGGGAGATGGTCAGTACTGCCGGGCAGCACGTTCGCAGTGAGAGATGCAGAAGGGCTGAATTCAGCTTCCAGGTCTTTGCCTGCCTTCTTCTGCAGGTGTCCCCTCCTACCGAGACCATCTACACGCACCCTCTCTCCCCATGGAAATAAAACCTATAAGAAGCCTTCCTCCTCACGTAACTGAGCAAACTCACTCCCAAGGAGCACGGGTAGTAGGTAACGAGGTATACGAGAGCCATCTATACGCTGCCAGCGATACACTTCACAGCACGGAGCGCGATCCCAGCGCATCGGCCTCCTGTCAGCAACCACGCCGTTATCTGACGGCCAAAACCGGAAGGCTACGTTTACCCTAAACGCACCAAGCAGCCCCCTGAACCGCCTCCAAAGGCTTCCAAGGGCTGCAAACCCTGCTCCGCCTCACAGCCGGGCCCTGGGCCACCCCAGAGCCCTGCGCAGGCAGACGTGTCGCTCGCTCAGCAGCTGCCGG